>OZ010788.1:499729557-500032557 GCA_963932465.1 Maratus speciosus
ATTATCGTTCAAGCAAATATAGCTGAAGGTATGGTAGTCAGCGATAGGTGTAAAAACCTGATAATATACCGTATATACCCGCTTATAAGCAGTGGTGTAGTCGTAAAAAAACAGAGGGTATACGTTCTAAGCAGAAGGTATACGCTTAAGGCTGAGGGTATACCCTAGTGTATATATACTATAGCTTTATTGAGAAACAGAGGGTATACGGTGTTCCTTAAAAAATTCCAGAGGGTATACGGCGTATACCCCCGTATATCCTCCACTACATCACTGCTTATAAGCCCGTTCGCGTACAAGCCGACCCACCTATTTTGAAAGAAAAAATATTAGTAAAATTATTGACCCGCGTATAAACCGACCCTAAAAAATTCCAATATGTTTTCAGACAAAAATCACATTTTTAATGAAATACTAAACATGCAAAAATAATTATATTAAAAAATTAAGATGCATCAAACACATCTCAAACACATCCTTCAAATTATAAATCACTATCTGAATCTCCAAATGTTTCATGAAATACCGTTCTGTTGCTTCCTCGTCATAAAAAATCGGATTCAGGATCTGGTGAATTTTTTCGTCATCACTTTCGTAAATAAAATCGTCCTCAGTGCCATTCACGATATTGCTAATACAACACTTTTTAAATAATTTCACAATAATCTCCCTTGGAATTGAAAACCTCGCCTCTTTAGCCCAAGAGGCGATAACATCGATTCCCGCATTTTTCAAATTGCGGTCCTTTGGTTACTAACCCCTTAACGGTCGCATTAAATTACGGTTTAAAAATTCAAATTGCTTATTGGCACCACTTTTTTGAAAAACAAATATTCACTTTATTTAATGACAGGTAAAATGATAGCATAATAAAGCCAATTACACTATTTTATAAAACTGGTGGCAATCAAACAATTTTAATAAAAGACACAGTACGTGAATATCACGGGAGCCAGAATTAAGGGGTTTAGGCAGAAGCCGCTGGGGTCGTCTGATGGCTTTTGACAAATTTCACTTTTTAATTTGTCCGGTTTCAATTTTCAGTTTTTCTTTCTTTTTTTTTTCTTGGCTTCCGCTAGTGTCCCGCATAAGGGACGTGGGATGGACGCTCGTAAACGCCGTTTTCCGCAAATTCCGCGCGGTCGTGCGCGGCCGCACACTTCGCGAACGCAACCAATCAATCCAAATTTTCGCAATCTATCTTTAAATCATTTGTTGGTACAAAAATATATTTGCCTACGCCAGTGAGAAAGCATTGTGGCTTTGAACTTTTCTCCCAAAATCTCACCCACGTATAATCCGCAGGGCCCGACTAGCAAGTTTTTGTGCCCAGATGACTTTCAAATTTTTGTGCCCCCTTAGATTAGTGGATTTACTGATACTACTTTTTTTTTTACATGTTACACACTTATTCGAAAAGTGTCAACTCAAAAAATTAAGTTTTTCGGAAAATTAAAAAAGGATTCCAGGAATAAAAATAAAATATTTTTTCTATTATTAACTGAAATGTGCTTTTAACCATATATTGAGATATAGTTTTATCTTTTCATCGTATTAACATCTCAAATATCACATTTTTTTCACAATTATGATTTTCTTGATGAAATAATGAAACATTCTGTGCCCCTCAGTAATTTTGTGCCCAGGGCTCGGTCCCGCGTGCCCGTGTGATGTCAGTGCCTGATAAGCTGACCCCCCCCCCCTTTTTAAAAGACAATTTTTCGGCATCTACGCGAGTATATACGGTAACTCATCATTAACATACATAAAAAAAATATTAAGAAATATTCTAAAATATATATTTTATCTTTAACATATCATTACCTATCCAATAAAAAAGTTATTAATTTTATATATTTTTTTTCTCTTTTAAAATTACCTTCACTTTATACTGTTGAAGACTCTATCATGATAAAATTTTCTAGCTTAAATTGTGCAAAAATGTTAGAAATTATTAATATGTCAATTTTTGAGTAATAACTTGCTAAGTCATGAATTCAAATTCTAATTTATAAATTGTGGCACATATCTTTAGGTATGTATATTTTCAGCTGTCTCATTTTATCTTTTTTTTATTATTGTTATTTTTCCTAAGTAATAAGAGACAAGAATTTCTTACTGCCTTCCTGCATCTCTCCTGGTAACATTGTAGATTATGTCCCTTATTTCGATAGTTCAGTCTATGCAAAATATGTATATACGTTTGTATTTTGCATCAAACTTGTATCAAGATCTATATAATAATTTTTTAGGATACATAAAAAAAACTTTGTTTTGTAATTCAAGAAATCAGATTTTTAGCCTCTTGTAACACAAAATTGAAATTTTACTTTTTCTTCAAAACACAATTGAATTTAACAAAAGACCTTAACCCATCTGCACACGCGCCCCTTTCCATTACCTTACTACACGCGTGGTATAAATCACATCCCATTTTGTCTCCCATTATATTTTTGGCTAAATACTTTTAAAAATAAATCTACTGTTCTATATTGTAAAATGCATCAGTACTACTTCTTTTAGTCAAAAAATCATGCTTTTCATATTTATTTTCAGATTTGTAGCAATTGCTGTAAAAATTACATTATTTTTTTTTTTTAGAAATTATGCAAACGATTTGTTTTTCACCTTTAAAGTTTAATTATTTTACAAAATTCATATTAATTACATTTAATACCCTTTCATCGATATATACAAGTAGCTTTTATATTAGTCTTTTATTAAAAATATTTTAGTGCGTATTATTCCGTAAAAAATGAACGTATCTAAAAGAAACGTTTGTTCACGCGCTGGATTATTTAATCCCAAGAGGTATATTTCTCCCCTCCTAGCAAAAAAGAAAAGAGAATGCTTTACCACGCTTATTTCGACCTGGAGCTTGAAAGGTACAAGGCAGGTCAGAAGCGTCATTAAAATAGTTATCCTTTTTTTTTTTTTTTTTTTTTTTTTTTTTTTTTTTTTAAGAAATGATGTAATTGGTGTGAGATTTATCCCAGCGCGTGTGCTTATGGGTTAACAATAAACTTCAAGAAATTCATTTCACAAATGGATCTTTTTCACAAAATTCCATTCCGTAAATACAAACCCTTAATACATTTCTTTATCTCGTTAAGATTAAGAAATGTATAATTTTCAAATAAGAAGATCCCACAGAAAATAAACATTAGCTTTAAAAAAAGCTAATACTAATAAAAGTTTGTATTCGATTAACTGTATTCGATATTTCATTTCAAAATTTTATTTTTCACAAAAAAATATAAAAAAAAAAATAGGGATCCAATTAAAAATCCTTGTATCAACTCCTGCAATACACCTTAAGACATTTTCTTGTATTCTTGGGGGAAAAAATCACCTACAACGAAAGAATGGAAATTAAGTCTGAAAATCTCCGTCATTTTATTTTATGACTAAATATTTCTAAGTAGTTCCTTGGTTTTTTGAAAGAGCAACACAAGTTTATTTCTGATATGTAAATATATACAGATTGTTTCAAAAGTATATGTCAAAAATGTAAAGGCAGGTAGACGTACCTAAGTAAGCAGATTTCGTATAGGAATATGGGTGCGGAAATGCAGCGTTGAAGCAGTTGAGGGTGCTGTTGAGTTCAGTAGATAAAAGCACTTCGCTGGCTTAAAATGTCATTCTCCGCACGGATTTCGAGCAACACGCGTCGTCACACCAATACGAAGCTTGCCGACGTGCATTTCATGTATGGGGCTGCCCAAGGAAATGGAGCGACTGCTCAAAGGATGTACATGGAACGATTCCCGGTAGGAATCTACCGGATCGCCGGACATTTGAGAGTCTTCGTCGGAAGTTGGGCGCGAGTGGTTCATTTTATGCTTCGAGGCATGATACGGGCATTGGAAGATATCGCAGAATTCCTGTAGGGAAAGAAGCAGTATTATGCAAACTAGAGGATAGTCCTTCGACAAACTCGAGAGCGATTCGGTGTGAGCCATTTCCTTGCGCAGCCCCATACATGAAATGCCTGTCAGCAAACTCCGCGTTGATGTAACGATGCAAGTTGCTCGAAATCCATGCGAGGAATGACAATTCAAGTCAGCGAAGCGCTTTCTTCAGCCGAACTCAACACCGCCTTCTATTGCCTCAACGCTGCATTTTCGTACGCACATTCCTGTACAAAATCTACTTATTTAGGTCCCCTCTACCTGTCTTTACATTTCTGACATATACTTATGAAACACTTTGTATGTGTGTGTGTGTGTATATATACATAAAAAGATGAAAATGAATTCATTACAAAAAAAAATATTTGATATTAAATCCATTTTTTAATTTTTGAACGGTGATTTAAAATACAATTATATATTTTGCAATTTTCCTAAGCAACTGTGATTTCTTTTAGAGTTATTGACAGAAATAGAGCAGAGTTATGAAAACGCCGGGTTTAAGGTCTTAGGTGTGGCGTTAAGTATACAGCACATTGATCAAACAGTTCAATTTAAAAATAACAGTTCCATTTATTAATTCAGCTTGAATTTAAAACTTCAATAATAAGGACATCTACATGGTCCTCCAGCCTTTGCTTGGAACTTGGTTATATTAACTTATTACTAATATAACTGCTATGTAACTGCTGCAAAGAGTAAGCTTAAACTCATCAGTTAAATCGTCCTTCCATCACAATCCAAACTGGAATAAAAATATGCATACAGTTACAGTTAAAAGAGAGTGCCGAACGAAATGGAGACGAACGGAATGGACTTTACGAACGAAATAGAGAAAGAAAAACCGTTTCGGAACGATATCACTTCTGAACAAACCACACGACAAATTGAGGGGGGCAAAACTTTGTCTAAATTTCCAACAATTATTAATACGATTTCTTCGCATACTAAATATGATATCGAATGTTTAAGCGTTCCTGTTATAAATACAATTCCCAGGTATAAAATTACCAAAAAGGAAGTGGAAGGGTTCTTTTTAATTTATTTGAAATATTGTAAGGTCATGTGTCTTCAAGTTTGACTTCGAATTAAATACCATGTTATTCTTTTTAAACTTAATAAAGATATTTAAGATCACCTACGCAATATCTCAAGGTTTCTGCTACTAGTTGAAGTAGCCTAACAAATGGGCAACGAAAGTTTCTATGAAAATTGAAATCTGTATTTTCAAAACTTATAGCAATGAAAAAAAGATATTAGCTAAATGTTCTGCATTTGTCTATTCCTAATATATTAAATATTTTTTTTAATAAAATTTGATAATCTGAATTAGATCCACATAAATTTTAATTGAGCGTGTAAAACGTGTGGTGATCTTGGTTTTATAGATGCAAATTCACAAATATTTATCGTGCTAAAAAAAACATATGTTTATCAAACAAAATGTGGCACTCACAGAAATATATAATATATATAAACACCCACACACACTGTAAAAAAGACAATGTTTCTTATTTAACAAAAATGTACTATAATCACGAACGAATATTTATGTATGTATTAATTACTTTAACACATACGATTTAATTAATTTAAAAACATTGGACATTTTTGTTTTCGTTTTCGGCCGAGAATAGGAAGATCAACGAAATTCGGTTTCGGCCTTTAAAACCTGTTTCGGTCGATCCTTAGTTCTACAATAGAGATCCTATATCTCCCTCCTTCTCAATATGTACCATAAATGGAGAGCTGACGTAAGTGTTTCATAAAAATTCTTAGAGTGGTTTATAATTCCAATCAAGAGCCACTTCACGTGATGTTACAGAATCAATAAATCGCCATATTTTTTTTTAAAGTGACACTACCTACTGACCAGAACAAGGACTTGATATCGAGTTAGTGAGGTCTAGTCACCTATCTGAAACTGAAAGCTATTGCTATAACGCAGGTGGAACAGAAACAGAGGCACCGATCTTGCCGAAAGTCTTGTTCCCTCGCTGAAAGGCCCGCTAAGGGAGACCTAACATTGTTCCAGTGAAAGTATCGGAAAACCCGCTAATAGAACAGCCAAGTCTACCTAAGTCCAGTTATGCTGATTATGCTGAAACCCTTAAACCAAACTTGTAAATGTTCTTTAAAAGTCCATGATTTTAGTTCGTGATTGCATAAATGTCCGTTAATAAAATAAATGTTTGGTGAATTCCATTCTCTTTTATAGTATTAACGTCACAGTGTATTTGAAATGTGATATATTATGTAAAATGCTAAAACATAGTTTTATTAATATTCTGCCAAACATTAATTCCCATGTACCGATGAAATAACGTTCAGTCAAAAAAATGAAGGCAGCATCATGTGAAAAACAGAAGAAGTATTTTGCATATGCAATTTTTTTATTTTCACTCGTATTGGTGACATCATAGCGCTGTTAAATGCTTTAAAGTATTTGGCGCACATTGGCAATTGTTATGCAAAGTGAAATTTGAAATCGAAATAATCATTTTACGACTTTACGACATAAACATAGTAGATGAATTTACACTTAGCTGTATAACTTTAAAGTACGAAAAAGGGTAAAAAAAAAAAAAAAAAAAAAAAAAAAAAAAACCAGATATATAGCCAAAAATCCGTCATCGCCCTAAGTATTGTTTTCTGGCTTTGGAGAGTATTTCGCAGAACTAAAGTACGTAACAAGCAACCACATGAGAGGCCATCTTTTCAGTAAGGCAGCCGTAGGAAACAGGTATATTGTTCTATCGGCAAAAGAGGCCGAATCAACACAGTTTGTTAGCAAATAGATTTTTTGGTGACACAGGCAAGAGAGTAAATAAACTGTAAAAGGTGTTCATCAAGACAGAGCATACGCCCGAAGATCTGTTGTGTGTATTCTATTGTTGGGAATTCACAGTAGCGCCATCTCGCAATTATCTCTTGGGTCGAGAACGAATGTGCTTGTGTATTTTTTAGATGAGAAGATTCGTTCTGACATCTGATCGTAAGCAACTGATCTGGTGTGAGAAAGGTAATGCTTATTTAAAAAATATCAATAAAAAGGATCTGAGAAAATTACAGAAGCCCAGTGTTTCTCGGTCTAATTGCGACTCAGATGACATCAACACAACGGGCTCTACGGTAAAGTAAAAAATGGAACACTTACATCTTCTTCCTTGATGCACATGCATTGTTACAGTTTTTCTTGGCATCCGCTTGCCTAAGGTAGCAAGAAACTGACTTATCAGTTGATTATTTTGGGTGTGTTGGTATCTTTTTACCGATAGGGTAATATGCATGTATTCTTCTACCATCGAACTGCGAAGACGTCCACCCCACTGACACATACTAGATATTCCAGTTTTTTGAAATGGTCTCCAGGCTCAGGAAACAACACTATGGGTAATGTCGAATGTCTTGTGGCAACATTTGTCGTCCCCTTTGGAGCTTTTCAATAACCTATCATTTGTAATATGATTAAAGTAATGTCGGTAAGACATATCTAAATGTTCGAAGTCGTCAATTTATTCTTTCGTACACAAATTTCACATTGAACAACAACTACCAATGCAAATCCTTTAAATACTTTATTAGCGCTGTCGCATGGCCAATACGTATGGAAATTGACAGTTTGCATACGTTCAACCGTTCTTATGCAAAGTTCTACATGCGATGCGGCCGTCCAATCCTTAGCAATTGTCCAGCAATATGTATATGTAATATATATATAAACACAATGCATCATCCATGCTGCTCGTCTTTTTGTTCCGTAATTTTTGAATTAGTCACCATAGGTAAGTGTAAGCCCATCTGTTAGCTTCTTCAGGAACTGATGAAGGTATTGATATCATCATTGCTTGCCATTATAACCAAAATTTGTGTAATAATTTAGTTTACTATAGTGCGTCTCAAAAGTTTATACACTCTATAAATATGGTTAAAAATCATTGAAGAAGATAATATATGAAGCCAATTTACAATAAATACTCGAAATTTAATCAAAATAAAATAAAATAAAATAAGGAGTTTTTGTTAGTTAAAATAAAAATTACATTAATTTTTATTAAATTTATTGTTTCCCATTATGAAGCATTGTCTCAAAAGTTTAAGCACTTCATGCTAATTTTTTTAGAAACACGGTCGTGGATGAGTGTAATGAGGTTGTATGTCGTCATTTTCCAATTTTATAAAAATATAAAAGGGAAAGATCATTTCCACTCGTTTTAAAATTGCCAAAGGATAAAGAATTCACAAAAAGTGAGATTTTAAAAGTTTTTAAATTAAAATCACAAAATAAAACTGTTTCTTAAATTGCAAACATTTTAAATTGATCAAACCATTGTATCTGTATCAAGTACTCTCTAAAAATGATAATTTCAACCGAAAACCAAGATCTGGACGACCACGTATGACGTTTGTTGAGACGGATAGAAGAATACAGTGATTCCTGTTTAGATAAAATATGCCCGTACAGCAAAATAATCTCGGTATACAAGTGTCCAAAGGTATTGTACATAGACGTATTAAAGAATGTGATTACATCATACTAAAGAAAATGGCTTGCAAACCATGTCTCAAACTGCACCACTAACAAGCAAGAATGCACTGGGCTAAAAAACACATGTCCTGCGGAGCACAAATGGCTTACTGTTATATTCAGTGAAGGGTAACTTAGATGACCCTGATGGGGGGAACATGTATTGACAAGATCTCCGAAAGGAATCACGGAGTTTATTCAAAAGGCAGCAAGGCGGTAAGCCTGTATGGTTTGGGGCAGTGGCGTGGCGTCCGGTGATCGCTGGATGCGGCGATAACCAAGCAATATTTTAAAACTCTTAATAAGCTTTTAAAACTCTACGATTCAGTTTTAGCAGAACATTTGGAGTTCATGTATAAGTGAAGGTAAGATTTAAAGTTTCTTTTTTGAACATTCAACCGTTGAATTTTAGAGTTAATAATTTTTCACCACAAACTTAAATAATTGCGATGACCACCGAAAATTTTCACGCCACGCCACTGGTTTGGGGGTATTCGGTTTCAACAGCCTGACCTCTCAGGATTTTTTAAAAGGAAGACAAAATTCCCAAAAATATCAAGAGACGCTGAATTAACATTTCCTTCCATTCGATGACATTTTGGGGCGTCCTGGGATCTTTGAACAAGGTAATGCATCAATGTACATATCAGATACTACATAACTGTGGCTTTAGCAAAAAAATTAAATTATTAACTCGATAGCTTTAAGTCCTGGCATAAACCCGATTGGGAATGTCTATGGCATTTTAACCCACCAGGTTTATAGCAATGGAAAACAATATGACTCTCTTGAAGACTTCAAAGAGGCCATAGATAAAGCATGGTAGTCTTTGCCACCAGAAACCCTACAAAAACTAATAATTTCAATGGACGTGCGTATATTTGAAGTAATCCGAATTCACGGAAAAATAATTTGTATGTAACAATTTTGTAAAAATGATAAATGTAGTTGTTTTTGTCATTGTGCATAAACTTTTGAGACAGTTTTGTTTGAACAAATTCTAAATTATATTTTTTACAAATATGTAATTTATTTTTTTTACTTTTGATATCATTTATGTAAATGAAGATGTGAAATACACAATTTAAAAAATGCTATTTATTTTAACTTTTTATTATTCATTAAAAATCAACATTTTTTGCTTGTGTATAAACTTTTCAGACGGACTATAAGAATTGTAAAAGATGAGTACTGACATTTTTATCACGATTTATCGTTATTATAATAGTTGTAGAAATCTTGTTTACGAAAGTTCTCAATAAATTATTGTTCCAGTTCTTAATGCACTCTGCGATATATGATACTGTAATAACCACAGTAACACACAAAAATATTAAACTGCAAAACATAAAACTCAAAACGAGTTCAGAGTGGAATGACACATTCATCTTGAATGTGAAATAAAATAACTAAAAAAAAATCTATTTACTGAAAAAGGGCATAAATTGTTTTTAAATATTCCGTTACATATGAACTGGTCTTTAACACTTAAAACCCATTGGTATTTAAAAAAAATACCTCATTTTGGGTTTAATATTTTGAAAATATCTAACACTTTAACATCGGAACATACCAATTTCATATACATTCCCAACGAATAATAGACTGTTTCTTTTTACCAAACTGGTACATAAATAGCACAGTGAATGCGACTTTCCAATGAAATTACCCTTGAAAATGATCGCGTTTGCGATCCTAAGATCTCGGGATTCATGTAACATCTTTTCTGTTTCTTTACACATTATTTTTAAAATCAGTGTTTTTTAAGTTTTAAAGACCAGTTCATCTGTAACGGAATATTTAATACATTTTTACGCACATTTTTAGTAAATAGATTTTTATTTTTAGCTATATTAAATCGCATACATTTGTTTTATTTAGAGTCTAAATATCTAAATACAGTTAAAAGGAAATGAAAATTACTCGATCATATTATGTGTGTTAAATAGAGAATCAGACGTTCTTTCTTTACATGTAAAAGACACCAGATTATATCTTCAAAATAAAAATCTACTGTGCAATTGCTTTAAAATACAAAAAAGAAGATTAATATTTCTTTTTCCTTGTTCTGTTTTTAGGTCAATGAAATATTTGATCATTATTTACAAACAACAAAAAGTTTAATTTCACAACAACAATGGATTAGTGACTCAATAAAACTGGAAATGCTAAAAGAGGTAAAATTTTCTTTGATTTTCTTTCTTCTGGAGACGTGAGATTGTTTGCAGATGGTGCTAATGATTCTTGGTATTGTTATATTTGCAAAGCAATGCAAAAACTTTATTTTTTTGAAATTCTATCATAGAAAAATAGTGCATAGTTGTTCAAAAAAAAATAAGAAGAGCTCCATACCATTTTATAATTTAGACATTGTGAAATTAATTAATATACAGGGCGTTTCTAAATGAATATCGGGATTTTAACGCTCAGTAGTATTTATTATATAAAACATAAATTTATAATTAATACATAAAATGAAAGAGCAACTCAAACAATTTTACCTACAAGCTTACAAGTGTTCAATGTGAATACCTTTCGTCACACGGCACACATCAAGTCGATAGCTCAGTTCTTCCCAAACGTTGATTAGTGTTTGTGGGGTGATTTTTGCAAAGGCAGTCGGTATTTTCAAAATGATGATACCATGTACGGATGTTATTATCACTTGGGGGATCACATCTGAACTTAATCCGGGATGCACGTTACACAGTAACTACAGATTCGGTCTTTGCAAACTGCAGAAAACAAAATGCTTTCTGTTCACTAGTCTCCATTTTTGCTACTAGCGCTTTCTAACGGATGACGGAGGAAATATTTCGTGCGCATGCGCATGAACAGGTGCCAACAAACTGTTTCAGTTTCTCTTTCATTTTATGCATTAAGTATAATTTTAATTTTTATATAATAGATACTACAAAGCGTTAAAAGCACGATATTCATTTAGAAACACCCTGTATTATGCATTTAATTTGTATGTTATGGAATTATTTTTAAAAAAGTGTATTATAACTCATATACATTTTAATAAAAATGGATTTCTAGAAGCTTTAAATATGCTGATACTAAATTACAGTTGATTCCGACAAGTAGTTTTTAAGATATGTTTAAAAATTACCCGCATCGCAGTTCTTTTTGCAACCATCAAAAAGGAATTTAATAGTAGGCGTTCAATACTTTACATCTGCATAGTTCCTAAATTACTTCTTCGAATGACTACCTATTTGGTATCCAAATGTAAAATTTAACTTCGAATTGTGATATCATAATTAGGTGATCGTATTGAAATTTTCAATTTTTACTACAATTTGAATATCCATACGTACCCCTATAACATATGTTAAAAGAAGAAATAATTCCAAATCCAATGGCTATTTTCATTTTTCGCGGAGACAATTTTATGGTTAAAGTGAATGGTTTTATTCTCTTATTTTATTTTTCTAAACGATTGTGCGTTCATACATATTAAGGTTACTGCACCAGTTGTGGATACTTTACCACACTGTAAAAAAATATCTGTAATTCTACAGATGTAAATTTGTTGAAATCTGTATGCTTACTAAAATTTTATCTGTAAACTGTACAAAAAAGATGTAAATCTACAAAACTATTTTCTGCTAAAATTACAGTAATCTTACTAAAATTTTATCTGTATCCCGGGTTGCAGTTATATAAAAAGCTCTAGAAATCCCAGTTTCTTAAAAAATTCTTAGTAATCTTACAGGTTTTTTTTATTTAAGGAGCAAAAGTTTATGTGTTACATGAATTTTTGTTGTTTCCGTTACATAAAAAGTTCTAGGAATCCCAGTTTTCTAGAAACATTTTAGTAACTTCACAGATTTTTTTTTTTACCGTGCAGTAGTGGATACTTTAAGCTTTGAATTTAAATAACAAAAATTGAATCTCACGTAGAAGTTAGTACCATACACGAGATTACTGCTAGATCTCCCTAGTATTAAATTCTTCAAAAGACACTTCAAGCCATCAATTTTAAAGCGAGGTCAGTTAAACTCTATCCTTACGACCATGTGGTAATTTTATGGTGATTTCTTGTAGTTTCAAATATAAAAAGACTATTGTTAGTTTCTTTTTATTTATGCCTAGTTCTAAACAATTTTCTAAATATTTTTTTATTTAATATGACTAAAATCAGTATGCAAAAAGTATTTATTGGGTTAATTTTTTAATTTTGCATCAGCCAGATACGTATAGTATAAGGATGTCCACTGCTAGTATCCCGGAATATTACCATAACCAGTAATGGATAGTCTGGTCCATTAATTGTACTCGTGCTTTTTTGTCTACTGTTCTTTTTTTTAAACTTTCTAATCCAGTCGAAAAATGTCTGGGATTCCGTAACGTGTGTTCTCGTTCGGCTATCTGTATTGCATAAATATGCTTGCATTTCCACGTAATTGGCATGTATCATTGAGGTTTACTATAAGATATTCACTACTGCTTAGATTTGTAGTATTTACAGATAATTTACAAGGATACGCAAAATAATTGTGTAATATTATGGCTTGAGGGGAAAATTTATTTGCAGTATATTTTAAGGATTTTATATTATTTCAAAGTTAATAAAATTCATATGCAATAATGTGATTCGTTACATTAGATTTATGTAGCATATCGAGTGTGTTAGATTGTGTGGGCATCTACACTGTAAAAAAAATCTGTACTTTTTCTAGAAAACTGGGATTACTAGAACTTTTTATGTAACGGTAACAAGAAACATTCCTGTAACAGACGCTGTTACAGGACTTTTTGTTGCTGCCATTAAATAAAAAGTTCTAGGAATCCCAGTTTCCTAGTAAAAACTTTAGTAACTTTACAGATTTTTTTTTACAGTGTACTGCTTTCAAAAATGCAGACAGAGCCTTAGCACATGTTCGCTGTTATAAATTGTTAATACGGTGACCAATATAACGCTCTAGCGAAGGCTCTAGCGATCCATAATGTTGGGGACATCACTGTTTAATCGTTAAAACGACATTTAGTACAATGAGGCTATAAAGAAATCCATTTTGCTTTTATTTGACTGTTTCTGTATGAAATCCAACGTACCTTCTACTAGATCAGACCGGTGCCCAATAGAGATGAGTTCGGGCTCACTTTCTGGAGCTCTGTAAAAAAAAAAAATCCCTTATAATACGTAAATTGTACTGTCAATCGACACGCCAGTACTATTTCCGTATTTAAAAGGAAAGTTTTCCCGTAAATTCCAGAAAATTTTGAAATCTGGAAATTTTGATCCAGAAAATTTTCCAGCTTTTGTGTGCTGTGACACCATCATTAGTCCAGTCAATCTAGGATTCTGCCTGGAAAGTTTTAAAGAAGTTTTTTTCTCTTTCTTCCTTTATGTTTTTGGGGATGCTGAACACGATTTTCAACTTTGCCACCTCGTATCTAGAACGCTTAAAAGGTTATAAGCTAAAAACCATGAAAAAATCGGGTTTTTTTCGGGTTTTCCATTGTAGTCGCTAAAGAGTTAAACTTTTTTGAAAAAACCGCTGCACTAAATTAAACTAGAGAAAATACACATTTTCTCTAGTTCATATTTTCCATATACATTCCATATATTTCCATATATTCCATATATTTTCCATATACAATGTTTTTTTTTTTCTAAGATGAATACTTTTGGCAATACGAGCAAAAAGAATTTTAGCGATATATTCAAATTCCATCATCGGAGGACGAAAACGCAATACAATAACATTGCATCCATTTCAATCCCCAATTTGAAGCTTTTTAATTAATTGTAGTTGCATTTCGAATATGTTAACATTTGCTTACCAAGTTTTAAGCCTTTTATATATTTATTAACAAAATAAATTGAAATCGGGTAATTGTGATTAAATATAAAACACAAACTTAACTGCAGGATTTTTTTCACAAAACAGCTTCTAGTGCGTAAGTTTGACAGTTGTTATTGGTGTGGTGCTTCTCTTGGTTTTATTCCAGTCCCAATCCTTAGCTTTCTTACAGTTACCTAGCCATAGCTGTAATGGTGGTAAAATCTTAAACATATTTATCAAGTTGTATCTTCTGTTGGAGGAAGCGACGTTATACTTGCAACGGTCTTAAAAGAATTCTTTCTGTTACTGCAGTAGTAATCTGTAAGCTAGTACAGTACTCCTGTTCTAGCATTTTTTAAGGACTCATTTTCTTTTTCTTAAAAATAGTGTTTCTATGAAAATCCTTATGGTTTCTGTAATGAGAGACTCATTTTCTTTCAAAACTCGTCTGGAGGAGAATATTGAGAAGTAAACCTGAGACCGACTATCTTCAGCCACTATCCTCGCCGTACTTTGAACAATACGCTGTCATTCTTCCTAAGGAGATGACCATCGTTGTTGATATCAAACATCATTCAAAATCTTATGCCATGTGTTCTTGAAGCAAAGAACAGGTACCTTGTTTGCAATGGTTGATATAACAATATCTTCTTTAGGAGGCGTGATTTAACTGCTTTGACCGAAGGACTATTCACCTGCTTTAATATGATCTGTTAATTCTTCTATAGAAAATTGGTATTGTTCTTCACTTTCCTCTAGATAAAATAAAAGACTTGCATAGCTGTGTCTATGTCAGAGGAAAATGAACTTTTCTGCGTCTCTGTGGATTTTGCGAGCTGATAGGGCTTTTTCATACCTTTCAAAGGTTACTGCCTATCAGCAGTAACCAAGTTAGTCACATGATCTAATCCGTAGATTAGGGCAAGCCCAATGATGTTCAGAAAGTAGTTTAACTTTTAAAAGGACTCTCAATGTAGAATATATTTCGTTTTGTTATTACTTTACGATTTTTTTTTGCTTTAAAGTATGGTGGGATTTTTTCTCCAAACAAAAACTAACGACTTTGAAACGAAAACTGTTGTACTGCTAAATGATTGGTTTTCTACGTCTTCAGAAATCCTCATCAAGTTGCAGCAATGTGTTTTTCGTTTGTGTACTGTTTACGGACTTTTTTTCATCCTTAGAGACTCCTTGTTCAATAAATAATTTTTTTCCAATCTTTTCGTTTTTTACTTGCTAATCTGAAGGACTCCACACCTTTTGATTTCACTTCTGTTACTTTAGTTCCGCCCATTAATTCCGTGTTACATTTAAAACGCTTCTCTGCCATCATGAATATCATTTCAGGTCTCAAGAATCGTTTTAAAACACATAATTTTTAATTAAATGCACACTGCACATACATTAAAGCAAATGTATAACCGACCGTCGAGACTTCTAGAAACAAACTGAGAGCTGAGCTTTCAATTTCAACACGAGTCAAAAAGGTCCTGATGGAGAGGGGAAGGTGGAGGAAGGTGAGGGGTTCTTGTAATATCGTGTTCGTGGCGCCATGGAAGTGTTTCAAGAACACCCATCTACTCGTTTTACATTCGCAAAAATATTACATTAAGCGTTTTCGACATCCGATTATGGAATCTGAATATATCACTAAAATCCTTTTTACTCGTCGTGCCAAATCTATTCGTCTTAGAAAGAAACATTGTGCAACAAACAAGCAACAAAACGATACACATGTCAAAGAGTTTACTGCCAGTACAGCTATGGTTTGGTAACTGTAAAAAAGCTAAGGAATGGAGCTGGAATAAAACCAGGAGAAGCACCACAGCAATAACAACTATCAAATTCACGTACCAGAAACTGTTCTGCGAAAAAAATCCTGCAAATGCAAAACAAAGTGCAGTGAAAAGTGTGACTATAGGAATGCAGGTTTGTTTTGTTGGCTCCTTCTTTTGAACTGCGATGGCCATTGTGACAATCTCAGCTCCTTCATCGCCAAAAATGACTTGAAAATAGAGGTTGACAAGTCAATTGTCTAGGATACTCTAAGCCAAGTGAAGACCCAACCAGAGCAAACAAGATAACGATAAGCCTCCCTTCGAAGAACATCAACCAGGAATTTCAAAGCTACCAAAACGACATTAATGGGAGAACAACTCTGCATTTCTCTTTTTTTTCCTGTTTACAATCAATCTTCCACTTATGTTACTATATTAAACTTATAATAGTTATAATTGTGCAGTTATAATTGTGCAGTTATAATCATGTAATAGTTATAATCAGATTGGTAGGAAAATAAAAACCGGTGCTCTTATCTGTTCGGAGTGTGTGTTTTATATATTTTTTTTTAATTACCCGTTTTCAATTTATTTTGTTAATAAATATATAAAAGGCTTAAAACTTGGTAAGCAAATGTTAACATATTCGAAATGCAACTACAATTAACTAAAAAGCTTCAAATTGGTGATTGAAATGGATGCAGTGTGATTGTATTGCGTTTTCGTCCTCTGATGATGGAATTTGAATCTATCGCTAAAATTCTTTTTGCTCGTATTGCCAAAAGTACTCATCTTAGAAAAAAACATTGCATGTGAAAACTGTAGAAAATTTTCTCTGGTTTAATTTGGTGCAGCGGTTTTTTCAACAAAGTTTAACCCTTTAGCAACTACAATGGAAAACCCGATTTTTTCATGGTTTTTCGCTTAAACTTTTTAAGTCGTCCAGATACGAGGTGGCAAAATTGAAAATCGTGTTCAGCACGGCCAAAAACATAAAGGAAGAATGAGAAAAAAACTTCTCGAAAACTTTCCAGGCAGACGCCTTTTTTGGTCTAATTTTACTGGACTACATGTGACTAGCTTGTAAATTATATGAATTAATTAAATGCTTATTTATAGTTTAGTGACAAGTATGAAATGTGAAAGAAAATGCATAGTTTTGTTTAAAATAAGATTAGATAATTGTATTTTTTCTAAATCAGGGTAATTATTTGCTGATGGAAAAGTGGTTACAGATGTGCTCTTTTAGTAATAATAACAATAGCAAGATTGTGTCTAAGTGTACTAAGTTGAATGTGTGTGTGTGTTTTCTGTTAATCTTTTTAGAAGTGACTGTTTATTATTTTATCAAACACCATTAAAATTATCAATATTAATCAATAACTAAAATACAGAAAACAAAACTTTTCTTTTAAAAGTAATTATATAATATGACGTATAAATGTATTTTTCTATATATAACTAATCGTATATGCCAATCCCAAAACTTTTTTTCTATTTTGTACATATAATAGTCGAAATTAAACCTAATCAAAGTCAAAAATTAAACTTAGATTGGTAAATTGGATGCTTCAGTATAATTTTTCCATCTTCTCTGGTTAATTGAATCTTACATCATCTTCTCACGCACCCATAGTTTCCCGGCATCCCGCTCCTAGGACACTGTCGCGCTCTGAGCAGATGGTATGTGACATCAAAACAGCTTGGTCTATCCCGCGGGGCTATCCCATGCCGAAATTTGAACGAAATTCGCTCTTACAATGCCTCCTTCAGATCGATTTTCTCCAAAAATTTATACAAATCTTAGCCATTACATTTAAATATAAAATTTCGTCGAAAAAGATTCATAGATTGCAAAAATCGAGAAAATTGCAGAAAAATCGCTATTGCAACACCCCTCCCGAGTGGAATATCCTTATTTTCAACTGAGACTTGACGTCCACAACCAAAAACATAATCAGGGTGTTGCCGATTTCGACCGAAAAATTTCGAGGTATGATAGTAGGCATCAAGAGGAACAAAAATTGCGACGGAACATGCAGTCACAAATCACTTATATAGTCACGAATACACGGCGTTTCACCCGAACTCAACATGGGTTGACGGTAATAATTTTCAGAAAACTGAGGTATATTATAACGAAACGTATAATAGACATGCTCACTTTTCTTATAAATGTGATAACATCAAAAAAAAGAGATAGATGTTTCCATTATACGCACCAGCAGTATGCACTTGACGCATCGCATTTTGGACAGAGATTACCAGTTCATGCGGTATCATTGATTGCGTGAGCCCCCTGTTTTTCCAGAACTTTTCGTAATGGTATCGCATTGCATGCCAAACAAGGTACATATCGTTGCAATTTCTATGCAGTATTTTTATTTTTATTAAAATTATTACCGTCAGCCCGAGTTCAGTTAGGGTTAAACACTCTGTATTTGTGACTAAATAAATGGTTTGCAACACCAAGTTCTATGGTACTTTTTAATCCTCTTGATGCCTACCATATTCCTTTGGTGATATGATGATACCCCTCTGAATTTGTCGGTCGAATTCGACAGCACCATTTGTATGGAATTTAGTTCAATGCTGTGCATAACATCGTACACTTTCCGATGATACAATGATTAAAATGGCATAAAAATCGCTGTCACACGCCCTTCAGACAGAATATCCCAAAATTTAACTGGGACCTGCTTGCCATAGCTAAAAACACACATGTGAAATTTGGTTCCATTCTATGCATAATTTCATACACTTTTCGACCATATGTAGAGAAGATACACGGAAACACGGAGAGACAGACATTTTGCAAAAGCATGTTTTTCGGGATATCTGAAAGCTAAAACCTATAAATCCGTCGAAAATCGGAAGTTGAAACAAATTTCGATTACAAAACCTCCTACTCTCATAGACAGAAGAAAGCAATAATAATATTTTTTATCTCTAAAATATCCTTTAAATTTAAAATCGGAAATACAAAATATTTTTTTTCGTTTAAAGTTAAAAAATAATAATAAATAAAATGTAATATTTCGAAGATGTACGAAAAATTTCATAATAATTGCCAGAATGCGAATTTAATTTTTTAAACATTTTTACTGTAGTAATTTATTTTGACTAAATATCTAGTCTTGCGTTTCTTTAATAATTTTACTATGCTAATATTGAAAAATCTCTCAGGCTATAGCTTGTCTTTTTGTCAGTATATAATGAGATTTCATAAAACTGTATCCAAATGAAAAAAAATTGCACTGAAGAAAGTCACTTAATCTTCTTTTTAAAGTGGAAATATCTCTTTTAAAACATAATTAACAGAGTATACTTTTAATTATGTAAAGAATAAATAGTGTAGAGAAAAACATATTTTTGTGTATGTAAATTATCATGAAACTTTTCAAATACGGAAAAACTATTATAACTAATAAATGAAATAAAAAACAACAAATTGTTATTTTCTATGTACTTCTGCGAAATATAAGATTAAAACTACTTTAAAGTTAAATAGGCGAGAGATTTTTTTTAGTTGAAATAAATGTATAAGTTAGTAGCATTATTGAAAATAGAGATAATAAAGATATGAATGAGATGGTAAAGGTTATCTCTTAAAAGGTAAGTTAACTGATGAAAAATAGACATAACTAAAAATGTGACATTGTCCTCCAAATTTTTTTATCTGTTCTTCCGCAGTATAGTCAGCGTATGTCAACTCAAACTGTAGTTTATCTTACTCTTTTGAAGCATTCAGATGTCAAAAAGATTTCTTTTTTTCTAAGAAAAATATTTAGCAATTCTCCTCCAATAACTCAGATTATATAAAGAGATTTATCAAACCGTTTCTTTTTCAATACAACCTTTGGAAGTGTCGGTTAGGTTTTTTTTATCTTTTTATTATTTATTAAAAAAGAAATAATTGTTCAAAATTAATACACTGCAAAGAAAAATGTTGGTTTTACGTTATAATATTGTCAGCTGGTGCGCCAGTTTATAATCGTAAAATAAACAGTAATACACTGTCGAATAAATGAATTAAACTGTATATTACTGCTTAACGGTATATTAATTGCTAATTTTACGATTTATTACTGTTAATTTTACAGTTTTAAACTGGTGCCCCAGCTGCTAGTGTTATACTTAAAATCTACATTTTTTTTTTTTTTTTTTTTTTTTTTTTTTTACAGTGTTCAAATCTATTTTCCTGCTCAATACTTTATACTCATAAATGCGAAGTAGTAATTAAAGAGAGGAGTTCCTACAAAACTTTTAACATAAAGTAATTTCTTGAGAAGTCAGTTTGTGTGTAATATATATTTTTTTATTTTGTTATAGAACATAAATACAGAATCCGACCTTCCCAAGTTTGTACTTTGTGCCATGTTTAGACAAAAAAATCATTGTTACTGTAAAAAGATAAAGTTAAGAACATTAAAAATGCAAGCTTTAACGAGATATTTAATATTAAAATAATGTGTCCGAAAAAGATAATTTTAATGAGGAAAAGTTAAAAATTAAATTAGAGTCAAAATTAAAATGAGACAATTTCTTCAATATATTTCTTTCGTTAGCTCTTAGTGCATGTCGTCTCAAACTACAAATTATCTTGCCCTTTTGAAGCATTCAAATATGAAAGACTTCTACTTTACAAAGGAAAATATATAACATTTTCCTCCGATAAATCGCATTTATAGTTATTAATTAAATCTTCACTTCTTCAATGAAGCCTTGAAAGTGTCGATTTTGGTTTGTTTTCATTTTTATTAAAAATGGAATAAACACAAAGCTAATTTCATGCTGAATCATTTTTGCTCATGTTTATATGTAGTTGTTATGAAATGTAGTTTATAAATGGTTTTTCTTGAAATAACTTTTCTTTTGAAATTATCTCTGTTCTATTTGGAGTCCTGCACAGGTCGGGTTGTATCCGATCCTAACTCGACCCCAATCCGAAAATTCTGCTTAAAGTCAACACGAAATCCGATCCGAACCCAACAAAACAAAATTCATCAACCCGAACCGGACCCGAAGTGAAAAACAATTAATCCATATTTTAATGCAATTGCGGAAAAGTAGTCTACAATGTTTTTATATATGAAAATGAACGTATATGCGCTCATTAATATTTAAATATGCAGTTTTTTAATAAAAAAGATATTCAAGACTTTAAAAAAAAAATAGGATCAACCTGGATGCAACAGAAAGAATAAAAATTCAACCCAAAACCGAAACATTTAAAGTCAACCCGTCCCACAATAAATAAAAAATTGGCGTCAACCCGTCCCTAACCAATTCACAGTTCGGGTAGGATTCAGGTAAAGTAGGGGACCGACACTAAGTGGATTCTAGTTTAATTCTAAGACAGTTAATTTTGTAAATATTTTTTCCTTGCATTTTCATTCCTTGCATTAGTATCAGATGTTTCAAATTTTGACAAAACTGTTCTACACTTGTCATATTTAGAAAATAATTCCTTACTGGAATACATAAGATTGAAATTAATTTCTTTAAAAATATAAGAAAGACTGAGATATTTAATGTTATGTTCTAAAAAGATAACCCTACCCATGTAAATTTATTTATAATTTAAAAAGAACTGTATATTTCTAATATCTTATTCATTCTCTTGTAATGTATTTACTACATTTCGACACAAACTGTAGTTAACATCACTCTTTTGAAATATTCAGACGTAAAAATCACTTATTTTTGAGGTAGGAAATACAGTAATTGTACAGTAATTGAAGAATCAAATGAAAAAAGGGGAGCGGCTATGTTTTTACAATTATTTTAGGAGACAGTAAAAACTGTTAAAATATTTTTTTTTTCGATTTTGTGCAAAAAATGTGGTAGTACATATAATGTATTTAAATGTTATTTTTTTAAATAAATTTGTTAAAGTGCAAGTACATAAAAACAATGAGGAGTTGTCTCATTTTTGCACCTGCAAGTAATTGAAAATGTTTAAACGCCAACTAATTCTTTATCAAATAATAAAATTTTTAAGATTTTTTATTATAAAAGGATTTCAAAATTAATGTGCTTTCTCATAACGATTAATATTAAACATCTGTGAAGCTGTCTTTAAAAAGTCAAATATATGGATATAATGATCATTTTTTCTACTTTTGAGCATTTTACTACGCTAATGACATTTGTAATATATAAAACATGATTTAGACTGGTTAGACTGTTCTTCTCCTTGGTACTTTTCAGACCGTAGTAAAACCAATCAAAGTTTATGGGTACACATTTTTTTTTTTTTTTTTGCTAGTTGTTTTACAAGAAGGTACTTAGTGCTCTCAAGCTATAGAGATCCAGAGTAGAAACATTTCTCAGCATTAGGTAGAATCTGGAGCTGCAACTTTCTTACAACGAATTGATAAAAGGGGACATAGATATATATGTCGTATGGTAGCCAAATAAATCAACGGACCTGCATCGATCTTCCACCAAACGATAGAGCATCTTTATGGTACTTATTTTCATTATAAAAGCAAAATAGGTACAGAAGCGGAGTAGCTCTTTCTTGCACCGGATTCTTCAATTTTCCTTCTATAAATCAAATATATTCTCAAAAAATTTGGAATAGAGCGATTTTTTTCCCGCAGATTATGTTTCCTTAAAACACGAAAACTCCGGGGTTTTTCCCTTTTTCTCCTAAAATATAAAACATTCTCCTCTCAAAACAAAAAAAATTACCTGAAATCGTCCAATATAAAGCTCCATTTTCGTCAAATCAAAAGGCTGCTTCAGCAACTGTGCTAGTTAATACTTTTTCGCATCGGAAAAGGAATTTATACGCATGCGCTTTTTTCTTCAAAGCAAGAAAAATTCGACAACTAAAGCTCAAAATTTCCTGAAAT
This sequence comes from Maratus speciosus, assembly GCA_963932465.1. Classification (NCBI taxonomy): domain Eukaryota; kingdom Metazoa; phylum Arthropoda; class Arachnida; order Araneae; family Salticidae; genus Maratus; species Maratus speciosus. Next base: position 499,752,436 of record OZ010788.1, read on the forward strand.
TCTCCAGTCAAAAGACGGAAATTTCTTCATATAGCAAGAAAATCACTACATATCACAGGGCTATTGGTCAGCTTGTCATCTGCACTTTTACATTTTTGTACAAAGTTATTTCCGAGAGTGGGGAATAAAATTTATCAATACTTCTCTTCTTCAATAAAACCTTTGGGATATTTAATTTGGGATTTGTATTTAATTTTTTAATCAGTAATGTTCAAAATAAATACAAAACTTAATTTCATGCTTAATATTTTTTTCATAAATATGAGTAGAAATGTACTAGTAGAGTTTCTAGATAGCTTAAAGCAAATTTTTCTTTAAAAGTAACTTTGGTCTTTCTTTTATTTAAATTTGTATTTAAATACTAGCAGGCTATGCCCGCTGCGCTGGTCAATATTTCCAAATGAACCTTGGATTAAACTAAATGGTGAATTTGAACTTGTATTTTAAACAATATGGATCTTCAGCTTGACCTTGCACATTACTGAAAACGATGCGAACGCCATTGCGATATAATGTTATCTTAAGCGTTGGACAAAATTTAGCAATTAAGAAGTAATTGTTTTAGTTGATTATAAACAGCGCACTTATGGTCGGGTAATGAGACCGTTATGACAACAGGAATTAATACCTCTGTAACTAATCAACATATAATGAAATCATATATACTAACACCATTCCTAAAAGTCATGCAACAGGGCCACTTGTAACAAAATATGTTCTGTAGATTTTTTTAAAAAGGCTAAACTTTCATAATCAGGTTCACTTAATTTTTGAACTTTTACTGTTGCTCTATAACTAAGTACCCTTGAACAATATGTATACACTAAAACCTTTCCAAAATTATTACCTAACTAATTGCGGTATATCCTACGAAAGTATTATAAACAATCGGAATGAAATACAAATTTCCGTTGTAAATATATAGTAGATGATGATGATGCGATTTTGTGTAATAGAATTCATAGTAAAGTTTTCGCTTCAAACAAAAACGATGCTCTCAACATTAAAGCTAATACACCAATATGTGAAGTATCCGATTACGGAAGGTTAACTTGAATTCTCATGAGCAACTACTCAAAGAAAAGTGAATATGTGGCTTTTGTGATACTTTTATGTCAGCCGGGCGCAGGTAATAAATCAATAAAGATTGTTTTCATAGCATATTCTTATTTTATTATTTTCATTTAAAACACAAACCTTTCACTCATTTCATTTAAAATGCATGCCTTATACTAATTTCATTTAAAAAACTGAAAAGATAAACAATAACAGGAAATAATGCCATAATAAAAAGCAAAAAAATATTTTTAATTTACATACGCAAAATGTAACTACTGCTACTGGTAATTTTAAAAATGCTATCAGCGAGATGTGCGCACAGTTGTTATAAATGTACCCATTTTTTCTTCTTATCGAGGAGCAATTTATAAATCGCACGATATTATTCCAATTCCAATTTCTTTCATTGAGGAACCTATGACCGGAAAAAATGGAAAAAGACTCTTGTAGATTCTTCGGATGACGGCATCTGACGCCATAAACCGAGTTTATATATATGAAAATAATTTTTAAGTCGTTACAAACATTGCTTTCATACTTAAATATTTTCATTGGTACTACTTGTTATCCCGTCGACCAATTTCGCCAAATTATATAAATCGCCAAACCATTCGCCAAATTATATAAATTGACATAATCTTTATTTTAAATAACGAAATAACAAATAAATTAGTATAACATTAATAAAAATACAAATAAAACGTCGAAATTAAAATCACTTGATGACGCAAACACGTGTAGTTTGTTTAAATTCAAGTGAATTTGATATTTACGATCAACCATTATTGGCATTTAATCTTATAGTTTGACGATAGATTTTTGGTCGACGAAATATCTAAGTAGTACCTTTTCCATTTTTGTTTTATAACGCTAAATTCTCAGTAATTTTTTCCCTTTTATTTTACATAAAATCACTATTTTTTAAAAAAAATTAAGATGCTTGCATTTTTATTTCAAACTCATACAGCCGTTTTTATTTTTTAGCCAAAAGGGTTGATTTGAATTTTTGCCGTTGCTAGAGTAACGGATGTAATGATAGATATTTTGAGGTTTAGATGTCAAAGACACCGCCAAATTAGAAAAATATGAAATGTGTCATGAACTGTTGGACTTATAAAAATTTATTTGGTAGCATTCGATTCAGCATACAAAACTACATTAAAATATGCTATCATTTGACGCATAATTTTGATATTCGATTTTTTTCCCTTTCCCGTGCAAAAACCATTAGGGTGACACTTTAGAAAATCCTTTCTTAGCAGAAGTTTATGTCATAAGAAGTATTTTTACCACGATTTTCAAGATTTTAGGTTCAGTAGTTTGCGCTGTGCGTTAATTAGTCCCCTAATCCAGACTTTATTTTATATAGTATATTAGATATGCGATTTTGCGGTGAATCGATGATCGAAAATTAGTCCAATATCATTTGAAATATTACATAACAGAGGAGAAAGTACGAAGAAAGACGAAGAAGAAATGACGAATTACAAAAGACTTGTAATTTTTTTTTTTCAAAATGTTGAATTTTTCCATAGTAATAACGTATTAAAACATAAATTTCCTTAAAAATTATCTTTATTTCCTAGATTTCGAATCTGTGAATTTTCCTATAAATGAAATTGACGAAATGACTTGAGAAAATAGATAATATTTGCTTAAATAAAATGGGTAATATTCGTTGATCTGAGTTCGAGTTTATAAATATCACATGCTTTCGGAATTACGGCGGAAAACATTTTAAAAAGTATGAAATTATTTTACAATATGTATGTGTGGCCAGGGCCCGCTTAACACTTAGGAATAGGAGAAGCCCGACGTCACACACGGGGCCCCCTATTACTCTACAAATTGCTTTTTATTTACTAAATCTCTTTTTCGTATGCTTAAATAATTCGAAATTTTACCATCAAAGTTAAGTAAATAACATTTTTTATATTAAACTAAAACTACCTATATAAAAGTATTTTATTATATCTTTAATTGTAAATAACCAATTTATTTTGTAAATGACAAATATGGAATTATAGTTGAGAATATGTGAACTTCAAAATATTTTTTGTGATTTAAAAATTGCCATATAGTAAGAAAAATAAAGTTTCATAAGAAAAAAAATGTATTTTTTACAGTGATTGAGTTTCTTTTTTCTAAAACTCTTTTTTCTAAACAGTTTTGAAAAGCAAAATTGGGGGCCCTTTTGTATTTCAGTGGGTAAGCACGGGCTTCACGGACCTATTCCGTAAACAGGCCCTGTGTGTGGCAACACTGAAATTTAAGTATTCGATTCCATTTTTAAAATATTAACTGATATCTATATAAGTTACAATTGAATATGAAAATGTACTCAAAAAATGATCTCTTTCACCTAAAAAAACACCATTTGTGAGAACATCCTCATTCTAATGTCACGCTTATGCATTTTTGGCTTAAAATCACATTGTTTGGCGACAAAAGAAAAATAAAAAATTGTAAAGAAACAAATAGTAATTACACATGTGACTCACAATTACATCTGCTTGTTTCTTCTATAAGTCACGTGATGGGACAATTAGATATAAAAAAAAAAGAAAAGAACAGAACAGAAAGAAAATGTCGTTAAAATTTCATCTAATCAAATTTTCAGATTCGTTTCCATATCTAACGCAAGCGATAAAGAGCCAAATATTGCGTATCAAGTGTAATATTTCTTATTAAATTAATTTTTAAGCATTACAAATATTTCTTTCAGGTTTTGATTAAATGCTTCCGTTTTTTAATATTATCACTCATTAAAACGGATTTTCTTCTTCTTTTTTTATTTTTTTTTCATTTAAATAAAATTAGTAACAGTTTTTCTTTAATTTTTCGAGGTTTAATAGCCGTTTCAATTTTTTTTTTTATCAACGATGATTTCGCCAAGAAATAAAATGGTAACCTTATCGCCCAAAATAACAGAATTTTCCGTCATAATTCTAAAACTAATATAGGTAGAATAATGTGTTATAACTTAAAACCTTCAATGAAACAATACCTATCTAACGGTATAGGTTCCGTAAAAATCCATGCAGTAGAACTCGAAATCTCGGCGTTCGGAACGAAATTTCCGTTTGGATTTTATATATATAATAAATAATAGAATAGATAATAGATTTTATATATATATATAATAGAATAGATAATAGATTATGTGTTATGAACTATCTCAAAATTTAAAACAGATCGCATTGTTAGATTTCCTAATTTTATCAATATCGCGTTATGTTAGTTCCACATTCCACCACCAGGGAGCGCACTCTATTCTTAACGAAAGCGTATCTGAACGAAACTCCTTCATGCAACCTTTCCGTAGATACATGAATCGGGAGGGTGGCGGTCTTAACCAATAATTTAAGATAATTGCTGAAATTACTACGAAAAATATTTTAAAGGGGCTCTACGCGGGCTCCTGATAGAGTTAGAGGAAATCGGAAGACGGCAAAATAATCGCGGGGAAAAGTTTGCTTGGGTGCCTCGGAGCTACTTTTGGCGCGAGATCTAAGCTCTACGACCAATAGGAGCCCAGATATTTAAGGAAATATGAAGTAACAAAGTCAAAAATAAAAGAATTTTCCGTAATAATTCTATAACTAATCGAGGTAGAATGATGTGTTATAGCTTAAAACCTTCCCTGGAACGATACCTATCTAACGGTATAAGTTCCGTAAAAATCCATGCGGTAGAACTCGAAATCTCGGCGTTCGGAACGAAATTTCCGTTTGGATTTTATATGTACTAGGGGATCGAACCCGAGCTCCTCGGGTTACAGAGTATAGGTGAAAACCATTCTTTTTTTTTTTTTTTTACATGTAATATATATTTTAGATTGCCCACTAACATCAAAAAGAATTTTTATCTGAAAAATATCAATTATGCAATCAAATAAAGTTTTAAATTTTATTAAAAGCGATACTTTCACATGTCAGCGCATGCCAGGAGTTATTAGCCCAAGATTTTACGACTTACGGCAGTTTTTCCGATCATTTCAGTGCTTTAAGCACGTGGTTCAACCACATGTCTGTTAAATTGTTTTCTTATTTACATTATTTTATTAATTTTTCTGTAGAGGAAGTTTTAATTTTGTTATGCAACATTAGACGGAAACAAATGCTGAACTTTTTACATTTTTTTAAGGGCGATTAATCTTTCGTAATCGAACTACACGGTATAGATAAATTAAAAAATAATTCATGCTTGAAAATCTATATATTTTATGCTATCGTAGGTGGCACAGAAATCGCGATTATTTGTTAATTGTTTAATGGCAACACCTGAATGTAACGCATCTCATTGGTTATTGTGTAATATTTTTAAAAAGGGAATAACAATAAATAAAAAAAAAAGTTTAATTAATAACTATAGAACAAAACAATTTATATAATTAAAAAAAATAAAATAAAAGTAAATAAACAATTTATTAATAAATAAACAACAACATCCGGGCTACCATATCAAGCAAAATAACGACACTTTGGCGCCAATTAAGTACCCTTAAGTGCGTATATGACATTGGCGTCAGAAAAAAGTCGCGCCAACGTAGTGCGTATATGACACCTGTGCCGTCTTTTATTCATCTAATTTAAAATACAACAAATAAATAAATAAATGAAGGTACTTTTCCAGTATAGGTACTTGGCGAAATAGAGAAAAGGTCCATGGCGAGAAAAGAAATTTGGCAACGTATTTTCTGGGAACCTATTTCATCAAAATATTTTTTTTTCGAATAATACTACATAAAAGTTGCTATGATCGCAAAAAGTTCGTACTTTCATATTAGCTGGGCGCAATTATCGCCAATAGCATTTTTTAACTCGCCAGGAGCATTTTTTATTTTTCGAGGTGTAAATTAAAACAATGCTTTGATGTTGAAATTAAATGGTTTATGGTATTTATTCTTTTCTTTTCTTTTTCCTTTTTTAAAGATTTTTTTTTTTTTTAAGAGAAATTCGTGAATTTGAAATGTTTCAGTTTTAAATTAAAGTTATCCATTTTAAAATGAGTGAAAGGGTTATACTTTAACTTAATATTTCATATTTCTTTAGAAATATGAAAAAATACGACGGGTACTATGTTTGGCGATTTGTCACCTATGCCCGACTAACATAAAAAAACCGAGTTCTTGATTTCTCTATCAGAATCTTCCGATTTGGAGAAGGATTAAGCAAGTAAATTAAATTATGAATAAAAGTAACACGATATAATGCCTAGCATTCCATTTAAGGGAGACCAAACTGGTCGCCACGGGCAGCTAATTATTTTAAAAACCGTAATAACTCAGTCAATTAAGATACAATTTTCAAACACATTGCATTTGAAAGTAGATTTTTTTTTCTCTATTTGACGGTGTAAAAATTGAAAATGGCTTTGAATTGGAAACTTAAAAAATCGCTGACATAGCACGCATTGTAATTTCATTTTTTTTTTTAGTTTTTATGAGAAAACGGCAACAAAAGCTACAGTAATATATTATTTTCGGTACTTTTCGGTTAGCCGGGCGCCAGTGTTTTATATACATATTTATATGCATACATATATGTAAATATACATATATTTACATATACAAATATTGTATATATACACACATATATATATGTGAATATATGTGTATATTTACATATATGTATGTATATAAATATGTATATAAAACACTGGCGCCCGGCTAACCGAAAAGTACCGTATTTTCTTTACTCGTGGATTATTTTCCCTCTAAACTCTTATGACTTTCAACAGAAATGGCGGACTTCCGTTGCCACAATTACAAAAAATGTATTAAAAACTACAAAAAAATTAATATCTCAAACTTAAATTGAGATACAGCTTTCAAACAAATTGCATTTAAAAGAGCATTTTTTTCCTTATACAACGGTGTAAAAATTTAAAATGTGCGTTGTTTAGAAGTTTAAAAATTTGCAGTAAAGAAAATTGCAAAACCGAAATTTCATTTCAAATTTCAAAGTGTTGCCATTCGCAGAATGACGTATGCGTTACGCACAGATATGTTTGTCCTTTATAATATAGATAATAGATTATTATATTATCAGGACATAAATGGAGTTTTGACCAAGTTTTGTTACATATTGTACTTAAGCTATATTTAAAAATAAAATCATTACTCAAGTAAATACATAAAGTTAGAGTAATATTTTCTAAATGTAACAGCAAGAGAGATATTAAATATAAAGACAATTTTTCTAAGGAAAATGTTATAAAATTGTAAGATGTAAAAGTGCATACAACATATCTCATATCATTCTCTGGTAGGATATTTACCACGTGTTGACTCAAACTGCAATTTATTTTACTCTTTTGAAATAGTCGGATGTCAAAGAGATTTCTTTCTTGAGAAGGAAATTTATAACAACTTTCCAATAATAATTCAATTATATAAAGAGATTTATCAAAACTTATCTTCTTTAATAAAAATTTGGGAGTGTCAGTTTAAGGTTTCTTATCTCTTCTTCTTTTAAATTAAGTATAAGTAATTTTCAAAATTAATACAAATCTAATTTCATACTGAATTATTTTTGTATGAAATAGTGAACCAGGAAAGGAATTTCTATAAAAGTTTTAGTTTTAAATAAATTTTCCTTTCAAATTACTTTCTTCTATTTTAAGAGAGGTAAATTTGTGTGAAATACTTTTTTCTTTTCAAAACATACATAGATTTTCAGAACTGCCAAGCTTGACAAATCTATTGCACATAAGCTATATTTAGAAAGAAAAATCTTTTCTTCAAGAAATGCATAAACTTATGACTAATATTTTTTAAAACATGGGATCTAGTGAAATGTGAAATGTTATGCCTTAAAAAACATATTAATGAAAATATATTAGTCAAAATTAAAAATGTGATGCATCGCCTAAATATCACTTTCCTTCTCTCGTGATGTATTTACCACTCTTCAACTCAAACTACAATTTACCTTATTCTTTTGATATATCCAAACCTCAAAAAGACTTCTATTTCAAGAACAAAAACATGCAGCAATTTTCCTCTACATATTAATTAAAACAATAATAGTCAAACGTACAGCAATTTTTCTCTATAAATTAATGAAAAAATATTAGTCAAAATTAAAAATGTGATGGACCTTCTAAATATCACTTTCCCTTTTCTCGTGATGTATTTACCACACTTCGACTCAAATTATAATTTAGCTTACTCTTTTGATGTAGTCAAACAGCAAAGAGACTTCTATTTCAAGAACAAAACATGCAGCAATTTTCCTCTACATATTAATTAAAACAATAATAGTCAAAATTAAAATGTTATATATCTTCTAAATATCACTTTCCTTTTCTCGTGCTGTATTTCCCACACTTCGACTCAAACTACAATTTAACTTACTCTTTTGATGTAGTCAAACAGCAAAGAGACTTCTATTTCAAGAACAAAAACATGCAGCAATTTTCCTCTACATATTAATTAAAACAATAATAGTCAAAATTAAAAATGTTATGTATCTTCTAAAAATCACTTTCCTTTTCTCGTGATGTATTTACCACACTTCGACTCAAACTATAATTTATCTTACTCTTTTGATGTATTCAAACGTCAAAAAGACTTCTATTTTAAGAATAAAAACATGCAGCAATTTTTCTGTTCATATTAATGAAAAAATATTGGTCAAAATTAAAAATGTAATGCATCTTCAAAGTAACACTTTCCTTCTCTCGTGATGTTTTTACCACACATCGACTCAAACTACAATTTACTTTACTCTTTTGATGTAATAAAACTTTTAAAAGGAATTGTTTGTAATAATAAAAACATGCAGTAATTTTTCTCTATATATTAAAGAAAAATATTAGTAAAAATTAAAAATATAATGTATCTTCTAAATATCTCTTTCCTTCTCTAGTGATGTTTTTACCAAACTTCGACTCAAACTACAATATATCTTACTCTTTTGATGTATTCAACCGTCAAAAAGACTTCTATTTTAAGAAGGAAAACATACAGCATTTTTTTCTGATGAATCAGAAAATAAATATTTAGAAGTGTCGCTTTACAGGTTTTCTTATTAAAAGTGTATGATGTTAAAAGAATAAAAGCTTTGTTCTTGCTTTTTTCATGAAAATTAAGTAGTAATTAAAAAGAAAGCTCCCACATAGTTTTAATATGATGTAAATTTTACTTTGAAATTATCTTTATAATTTTTTCATGAGAGTGAAATTTGTATCTAATTTATTTTACACTATCAGGATATAAATATAATATTAAAATTTCTCAAGTTTTATTGTGCTTTGTACTTAGACTATATTTAGACAGAAAAAATCGTTACTCGAATAAATACAGAAACTTAAGACTAACAGCTTTTAAAATGCAAGAACAAGTAAAATATTAAACGTTATGTATTCGAAGAAAATAAAGATAAGAAATATTAATGAAATGTTGAGGAAACATTAGTCAAAATTAAAAATGCGACAGTGTCTTCAAAAATCTCTTTTGTTCTCTAGTAGTAGATTTACCACATGTTGACTCAAACTCAAATTACAATTTATTTTACTCTTTTGAAGTATTCAGACGTGAAAAAGACTTCTTTTTTTGAGAGGCAAAATATATAACAATGTTCTCCGATAAATCAGATATATAAAGTTATTTATCAAAACTTTTCTTCTTCAATAAAGCCTTTGGAAGTGTCGGATTAAGGGTTACTTTTCTTGTTGCGACTATCTCTCATTTTGACGTCCAGTAGACAATCTTTATTATTTCTTTTATATGTCCCCCTAAAAAAATATGTGCACGATATGATGACTGTTATTCAAACATAAGATATTACTATCGATACTAATAAAATATTGAAATTTTCTAAGTACGTTAAAAACAATTGAAACTCTCCAATTTTTGTGAAAGTTGTAGGCTAGAATATAAAAAGAGAAAAAATTCTATAAAATTATACTAATAAAAGAAAATACAAAATGGCCATAATTAAACTGACAGTACTCTGAGTTTTCTGTAGCGAGGTATAATTGAGAGAATGACGCTAAATTTTGTAAGAAGATTAAACAAGATGGGGAACGAAGAATTCCGCGAAAAAAATTTAGTTCCAAAAGTCACCGCCAGCTGAATATGTGGCGCTGTGTAACAGAAAAGATAGTTTTAAAAATGCACAATAAATACTGAAATAAAATTACCTTTTATTTAGCACATTTAACGGTTTTAGTATTGATTCTGCATTATTTAAAACTCTCTTTTCTGTTACACAGCGCCACATATTACCGGTGGTGACACACAGCGGTGACAAATAGAACTACTTTTTTCGCGGAATCCTATGTCCGCCGTCTTGTTTGATCTTCTTACAAAATTTGACGTTATTCTCTCAATTAGATCGCGCTATAGAACACTGAGTACTGTCATTTTAATTATGACCACCTTGTATATCTCTGTCTTTGTGTGTGTGTGTCGGTTAGCGATGGCTCGCGAAATTTGCGAATCGCAGAGGTCTGAAAATTTGTATGAGGATTGTCCAAGATAGGTCTTATACACCTGAGACTCAGATTTTTAATTGTTTGATAATTTGCTGAGATATTAATTGCAAACTCTTAAAAAAACGATTTTTTTTTCAAATTGTCCGAGAAGCCAGAACCTGCTTGTTGCAAGGAAAGGAAAGAAGACCTAAATACCGGGGGGGGGGGGGGGGTCATTTTTGTTTAACGCCCATCGGCCGTACTGTTTAAAATATTCAAAAGCGAATGACGTATTCTTAAAACTTGTATTTTTACGTCCCTAACGCTGCAATCAGTTCCAAAAAATATGGTTGTTTACCCTTTGGAAAAAAGAGCCGTCTTCGCAGTCGTCTCTTTTTTTTTCGCCAACGCTTACCAGGGCTCAATTTTAGATATAGCAATTCATTAAAAATACTTATTTCAAGCTTAAATATTTTTCTCTTAGAAAATGAAATCGGTCTTCAAAAATAAAAAAAAATTACACTTTCAAAAAAATTCGCGACTGCAAGTCACTTCGTGCTTCCTGCTCTCTAAAAAATGGCAGATGTTTCGTAATCTACAAAAATGTACTATAATCAAGAACGAACGTATACAGTGACCTCGTCCAAGCCACCGAATATTCCGAAAAGAGTTCTTTTACCTTTAAAAACCTCATAAAACTATTTATTTTTGAAATTTAAAAAAGAATTTATATTTTAAAAAATATTAGCTGCCCGTCATTTTCGGAAACGTTTCTGAGCAGCTTTAAACAGTGCAATAATCAGATTTCTCAAATCGGAATATCACTTATTCGGATACTGTCAATTTTCAGGTAAATATTTTGATATTCAGTAAACATATTTAACAGACAAACATACAATATTAGTAGCATCAACATTAATATGAAAATTAACATTATTTTGTTACAATTGCATGCACAAATTCAGTTATGCAGGTGAAAATGTTTACTTGAGAATTGATAGAATCCGAAAAACCAATTCTCCGGTTACAGAGAACTGATTAATGCATTGTAAAAGCTACTAGGAAACGTTTTCGAAAACAACGGGCACCTAACAAAAAATGATTTTTGTAAATTATTCTTTGAATTTCGAAAATAAATTGTTCTCTGAGGTTTCTAAAGATAAAGGAACACTTTGTAGAATCTTGGGTGACTCGGAATTGGTTATTATATATTTGTGTTCTTGATTATTGTTCATTTTCGTAGCACTTACGTAGTATTGTGCATTTCGTGCATTAATTGTGCAATTGTAGATTAAGAAACATGTGTCATTTTTTACAGTGTAAAGACGGTATTTTTTCTATGCTTAAAAGTAAATAAACCTCTGTATTTCGATACCATTTTTTTAGAGGTAGACCAGATTTACATCGCTTCCAAAAATTTTTAATCACTCTGTTTTTTTCTTCTTTTACTAGGGGGCTCTGCCCCAACGAGCTACGCTCGTCAACCCCGTTGAGACACCGCAGACTCTAACAGCACGCTAATTTGATCGGCTTTAAAAAGATTTCGGAAGATTGAATTATAATTTGAATCTGACAATTATAATCTGAAGTAATTTTCATCAAACTTTTCTTCTTTTTTTAATATTCACGTACAAATACTTTTGTTAGAAATGAAAAATTATGATCATCTTAAAATATCAAATAAATGTCTCGCGCAATTTTTAAATTTAAACTGTTTTGCAATATTATTTTTTGTTCAGTTTACGTAATAAGTGTAATGTGAGGTAAATGGGACGTAAATTCTCCTATTTAAGACTTCTAACGCATGTTAATGAATTTCTTATTTTACAATAGTCTTTCTCTTTTAAAATTCACATGTAAATATAGTTTTTATGACGTAATTTTCAATGAGTTTCTGCTTTCTATATTTTCTGTTTATAATAGCCACGTGTAAAATAAATTTTTAATTTGAAGCAAACATTATTGTTTGCGCTGTTTATACAGTTGGTAACAGTTTAAATTAATACAATTTTCTAAAATATGTAAAAAATATCTCTCGAAAGGCTGAAAATATGAATTTAAAATAGAAATAAAACCTCAAAAAATGAGTCAAATTAAAAACTAAGTCTGCACACCGGGAAATTCTGACGCATAAAATGATCTAAAAATGATTAAATACCTATGTACAGTTTTTGCTCCTATAAAACTTTTTTAATGGAACGATTTTGTCCAACTTTGGTATTAAATATCTCTTAAAATAATTCTTCGATTTGAAAACTGTCTGCATCAGTGTGTTTATCAAACATTTCTCTATAATACTACCGATTTTCATATTTTTGTATGCAACAGTTTTTTTATATTAACGAAGAAAGGCCATTCAAATTGGATGCCGATCTGCCGGGAATATCTACGCAGATTTTCATTGGTCCATTTCCAAATCAAAACTTTTTTTATATATAGAAGGATTAAAAAAACCCTGAGAAATTATCGTTGAAAACGTAAAACGTATGTTGTCTCGACGCGCTTTCTCTCGCCATCCGCTCGTGTTTTTACTAGTAAATATGCATTTTTTAACGAGATTTTAACACTTAAATGCATAGTGATGCATATCTGCATCACTTTTTATTTAGCTTTTAATAAATAAAGTTCTTAGCAACTACTATATTTTATAAAAATATTAATCCGATAAAAATTATAGTAATATGCTACTAAACAAATTTAAAAATCTATCTTAAAATTTCTCGTGTCTAATCCTTAATATAAGAATAAAAAATACAATTCTAAAAGAATAATTCATGCATTTAAGGTTTAAAGGTGGCTTGGTTAAAATTATATTTATAGCCGATTAAAATCTCAGAAAATTCGGACAATAAGAACTTTTTTTCTGTGTGTGTGAGTGTTTTAAAAGACCAGATGCGAAAACAATAAAAACAAGTAGGAAATTGATCGTCAAAAGTGGCAAATGAGGTGCGTTCGTACTATAACAAGTTTTATAAATGTTTTTTGCACCCCATATTGTACTGAATGTTTATTTTTTTGCACTTCATAAGTGCATAGTCTGTAACATCATTAAAATGCACTTGCAATATCTTTTTTCCCATTGCCCGTAATGTAACGGAAAACTTTTGACTGTCCCTGTAATTAAACTATACATCCAATTTTCATAAAATCTGAAATGGCTCGACAAAATTTTGCAACAATTATATATTTAAAATTTCAGACTATTCGGAAGACTGTAACATCATTAAAATGCACATGCAATAATTTTTTCTCATTGGCCGTAATGTAAAGTAAAACTTTTGAATGTCCCTGTAATTAAACTATTAATCCGATTTTCATAAAATTTGAAATGCCTCAACAAAATTTTTCAACAATCATATATTTAAAACTTCAGACCATTCGGTTGGGTAGTTTTTGCTCTGTTACATGTGGACGGACAGACGGACAGACAGACAGACTGTCTGAACGACGACTATAGGTGCTACGTATTTATATAATTACAAACGCATCTAAAAAGAGAAGAAAAAACATATTTCTTTTACTACTAGATATCAATATTGTTTCTCGAAATTTTTACACGGACTATAAAACCGTTATAGTTGTAACCGAATTTTGCTTTCTATCGTTTTCGGGTACGAGAATACGATTGGGCTAGGTCACATTTTCAAGAAAATTCGATTAGTGGGTCATTTTCGGTCACAATGGGTAAGGTGTCAAGCTAATTGAATTTAAAAGAAGGCTCAAAACATTTTGACAAAATTTTGCAATATACCACTTTTCGGCATGAGATGACCATGGCTAAGTCGCATGTCGAGAAAAATCGATTACTGGATCATTTTAGGTCACTGTGGGTCACGTTAATTGTATCTAAAAAACGAATCAAACGATTTTGACAAAATTTTGTGTTATACCGTTTCTGAGCATAATAAGAACATTGGGATTAGTCACATGTTCGATAAATTTAGGTTAGTGAGACCCTGTTGTGTTACATTGGGTCAAGCTAAACTTATCTGTAAAACGACTTTCACGATTTTGGCTGAATTTTGTAATCTATCGTTTTTGGGTTTGAAGAAGAGCAATGGTTAGGTCGCATGTTCGAAAAAATTCGGTTAGGGGATCATTTTGTTTCACTATGTCTCAGGGTAATGCTAATTGTATCTAAACACCAAGACTGATACAGTGACAATAAAATAACAATTTGAACACAAGACTAATTTTGACCGAGCTAAGCTCGGTCATCCCTGTTAGTCATTTTTATAAGAATAACAAGAGGTACTGACTTGAAATTCGTAAGCCCTGCAATAATTTAAACTCTATACTAGAACAAGAAAATCCACATGACGCGTACCACATTCTCAAGCTATGAAACTTTTTCTAGACTATAAGAAATATAAAATGACTCAAAGTACAATATTTTATATAGAGACTAGGAGGCTCTGCCTCCTGCAAGCTACGCTCGCCAACCCCTGTTCAGACACTACAGAATCTAAAAGCATGCTAATCTGATCGGTTTTAAAAAGATTAGAGGGGATTGAATTATACTGAAAAACATGTTGCGATCTCCCTGTAAACGGGTTTCCATTCAATTCCCTTTGATTGCAAAAATTTAAGTCAGAATCAGTTGCTGTTAAGACATCCAATTGTTGTTTTCGTGTTTGGTTAAACAAAATGAGTTAAACATTTGAAAAGAAGCTAAAATAAAAGGAATTCAGTAAACAGAGTCTTTGTCTCCCGGTATTTTTTAACAGCGTTATGAAACGATTGACATAATACAATTTACTACAATTATTAAAATTTGCTGCTTTAACCCCTTCAATGGTGGTGGTTCATCTTTGGACCAATGCCACATTAGCACCAAAATATTGGGATGAAAGTTTTCTTTCTATTAAGTAAGTGAACAAAAGCATTTTTATATTTCGAAATTTGTTTGTAAATTCTGGTGCCATTCACTGATTTCAAGATTTTACGAATAGAAGTACCTGTCCGTGAAAGGGTTAAACGTATATTAATGTATTCATTATTTTAAAGTTTCCTTTCTCTTTTAATATTCACGTATAAATACAATTTTCAAGACATGATTTTCAATATTTTCCTGCTTTTAACACGTACTCATTTAATAGTAATTTTAAAGTTTTTTTTCCTGTTTATAATAGTCACGTGAAAATAAATTTCTAATCGTTAGGAAATATTATTCTTTGCGCTGGTTTTAGAATTGAAAACAATCTATCTAATAATAGCGTAAGTCATGTGACTATCATCAAAAGTTCCAGGCGGATCCCTTCGCTTTTTATATTTCAGGCGGCCCAGGCGGTACTTTAATGTTAGCCAGCCACAGGTGTGATAAGTTGCCAAATATTATTCTATAGCGATTATTTCATTTATATCATAATAGTCCAAGTTATGTAACTACCATAAACAATGGGCTGATCCCTTCGCTTTTCATAAGAAAGGTTTCCCTTTTGATTAAAGAATCAAAATTATTTTTTCGAATAAAACTACATAAAAGTTGCCATGATCGCAAAGAATTCCTGGTAATTTATGTTAGCCGGGTGTAAATCTCGCCAATAGCTTTTTTTTAACTCACCAGTTAGCATTTTTCTATTTTTTGAGTGGTAAATTAAAACGGTGCTATTTAGTTATCCCATCGACCAAAAATCTGTCGCCAAACTATAAGATTACATGCCAATAATGGTTGATCGTAAATGTCACATTCACTTGACTTTAAGGAAGTTACACGTGTTCACGCCATCAAGTGATTTTTATTTCGACGTTTTATTTGTATTTTTATTAATGTTATGCTAATTTATTTATTCTTTCGTTATTTAAAATAAAAAATTATGGCAATTTGTATAATTCTGCTATTTATGTAATTTGGCAAAATTGGTCGACGGGAGAAGTAGTACCATTAAAACATTGCTTTTAAGTAGAAATTAAATGTAATGATTTGTTGCATTGTCATATACGCACTGGGTTTGGCGTGATTTTTTTACGCCAATTTGGCGAAAACCTCGTTTTCGAATACCAGTACATATGTATTTTTAAATTATTTTCTGTTATTTTTAAAATGAAATAGCAATGGAAGAAATGTTTAATTAATAACTATAGCACAAAACAATTTATAATTTTTTTTAAAATAAAAAGAAAATAAATTCAAATAAACATTTATTAATAAGTAAGCAACAACAGCCGGGTTACCATATCAGGCAAAATAACGCCATTTTGGCGCCAATTATGTACCCCGTTGCGTATCTGTGCCTAACATTTTTCCGTTTCGTTTTAAAAAAAAAAGGAAAGAAGTGAAAGCCATTTATTTTAAATGTTATAGTTTTAAATGAAAGTTTTGCATTAAATAAAATGATAATGAAATACAAATTGAATTATGAATAAAGGTAACATGATGCATTCCTTAGCATACATTTAAGGGAGGCCAAACTGGTCGCCAAATTAGTTTAAAATAATAACCTTTTCTAAAATATGAAAAAAAAATATCTGTTATGATTAAAATTTGAGATGCCATCATTAAAATAAAGTATTTAAAATTAGAAAAATAATATTTTGAAAACTAATTCGAATTTAAAAATTCTAATACCAGTTTTGAGATCTGCGGATCAACTTGGATTTTTGGTGTTAATTACAACATTTTAGGAGAAATCGCCGTGAAACATAATCAGTTGTTTATTCAGTCGTTTCATAAATTCGTTACATTTCAGTCGTTTCATATATCCGTTTCATAAATTCGTTTCATTAGGATTTTATATATACAGGGTAGATATACAAAATTTATGTATTGAGTAAGGAAAATTACCACCTATTTTTAGGCAAACCATGTTAAGACTAAGTAATAGCCACAATGTTCATTGATTTTTATAAACAGTTATTCACAATGGATTAAATTTTAAAAAATTAATTTACCCCGAAAAGTGTAGGAATAAACCTTGGGGGCTGTAAGACTACCAGTAAAGACACGATACTTGAAATTGATATTTAAATGCTGTTTTAAATTCTGAAGTAAATTTTCTGTCAAATAATTTTAGCCATTCTTTCTCTAGCATAATTCTGAATGAGTTAGTTGAAAAAAATTCTGTGGCTGCATCTGAAGTGATTTTCTGTATAATTTTAGCAAGAGGGACGGTAAAGAATCTAAAACCCAGGGTCACAGCCAGGGTCTAAAAATAATAACAACCGTGAAAATATGTGCAGATTAATTTTTTGCTACATATTTACATAAAACAATAGTCCCATTTCGGAAAAGATGACATCGATTTAGTTTTATTGAAACAATTTTATACAGACAGCTCCAAACTTAAAAATCAGCATCAGGGACACGGGACGATATAGGAATTTCGTGGTGTATTTGGACCCCAACATCGTCCAAAACTTATTTATCTCATTAATATTGTTATGCAATGGGATATTTTCCAGTATAATAAATTAAAAAAAACCAAGAATATGTATTACAATAAAAATTATTATTCAGGGACTTAAAAGTCAAAAGATTGTGAGAATGCCTCAGATATTTTCTTTATTATAGAAAATGCTAAATGACTCTGAATGCGCAATATATTATTTCTTTTCAGGTTCAAGAAGTAGAAAATTGCATTTATTATGTTATCGAAGGCATGAAAAATGAAACAAAGATAAATGCATTATATAGAAGAGTGAGTACTTTCACAGATTGTTGTTTTTTGAATAAGTGAATTTTACAATCAAATAAATATTTTCTTTTCATTAGTCTCTTTTATTATCAAACTTTTTGTTACAACCTTGTAATGCCATGATTAGTAGAAAGAAAACAAAAAACTGCCGTTTTAAATAAAATTTAAAACTTCGTTGCCTAGTGAAGTTTTCTGCAATTTCCTGTTAATTTTATAGCTAATCAAGAATCAATTGTATATGATCCTAAATGCCACTATTGTGTCTGTTGTATTATGTTTTGTGCTGTTGTCAACAAAGTTTTTAACTTTAATGCCATAATTAGCCCAGTATCATTAAATAAGAAAAGTCATTTTACAGCTATGTTTTTCTTAAAATATACTACTTATTGCGTAGCCAACGTCGAATTAAAGTCATTGTGTTAAACTTTTTTAAAAGAATAACAACAAGTGCTTACTTGAAATTAGCAAGCTCTGCAATATTATAAACTCTACTAGAAGAAGAAAAACCACATGATGCGTACCACATTCTCGCGCTATGAAACATTTTCTAGATTATAAGAAATATAAAATGACTCAAAATAGTGTCTTTTATATAGAGATATACAAAATTTATGTACTGGGTTGTAAGTTATTAATATAGAAAGTTTTAACTTGAGTACTTCTGCGATCTCAGTGCAATTGAAAGGCAAAACACTTCTTGGAGATCTCTAATGTAAGCTGTCTTGCTAATTCTTGTGTAAACAATACAGCATGAGTGTACCAGTAATTTACTAGTGATATACAAATACTGCAGAAAACAAGAATCAATGGATATAAATTCTAACTTCGGCTGTTTGTAAATATATCTAAATTTTTAAAAAAAAATTATTTTTACAAGTTAAAGTTGCAATTAGCGATGTACTCGAAGGTTATCGTGGAAAAAATAAAAAACTTTCACTTTTCTATTTTTATTAGTTTGTGATTTATCTTGTTTTAAAATATTTCCTGGCTTCCGGATCACCTGGTATATATATCTTTTAGAATTGGTTTTTAATACCAACTTTCATATTTTAATTTTTACACAGAAAAGAATTAACTAGTCAATTACTAGTGCAATCCTGTTTTCTAATAGTATAAATAATTTAAATTCTAGTTAAAATATTGGAAAAGCTTTTCAAATTATGAATTTAAGAAAGTCTGCAGAAAAATATGTCTATAATTTCATCTAAAAAAAGAAACTTGAATTTCCACTAAATGGCCAATTGCTGGTGCACGCATTCCATAATTGAGTACTTCTCAGTAGTAAAAACTGACATTTTTTCTTCATAACTATCGTCAAAATTATTTGGTTCATTAGCATTCATTCAAATTAAAAATTGTTTTTCATCTGATAAGTTGTCGTAATGAAAATAATATTCTATTTATATTTATTTCTAAAGATTCATTTGAAATAAAATACTTATTTTATAAAAAAGAGAAAAGAAAATTCAAATTTGAAAATAAATTCAAAATAAATTAAAGTACTGTAGAGTTCAAATAAGCTAAAAGTAAGATAAAAATCGAAACTTTAATTTTTCCTCAACATTATTTCGTTCACTAACATTCATTCAAATAAAAAATTATTTTTCATCGCATAGTTTTCTTAATATAAATGAAATTCTATACATATTTATTTCTAAAAACACAAATTTAAATAAAAGTTATATTTTTTACAAAAGAGGAAAGAAAATTCAAATTCTCGAGGCAATTCTAGGTAAGTTTCATTAGTTTATTGATTATTGTAATTTAAACGTTGAGCTGAAGAAGCTAACGTAAAATCTGAAGTTCAGATTTCTTTTTTATCGAATAAATTTTTAAATAAAATAACTTTAGAAGCAAAATATTCACAATTTAATATGTTACTGAGTTTCTTTATACAAGATAAGAAAGCACACAGTAGTCTATGACGATGTACAGAATCAAATATCAATTTACAAATATTTTCCAAACCTACCTTTTACTAATTTGAAAAATGTAGCAATTTAAATATTTAAAAATGTAGTTTAGAAATAAAACATAGCTTGAGATTTATTTTACTGGAGACATATTATAATTTAGTTTGAAAAAAAACATTGTTATTTTATTAAATATGAGAAAAATGGAGATGTAGATGCATACATTGTTTGAGAGGAAATTTAAATCTGACTCGTAAATAGTGTTTCTTTTTTTCTCTCTCTTTTTTCATTTCATAATTTCTTAACACTTTAATTTTAAACTTAGTTTAACAGTTGTTGCATTACGGACAGTTTATTAAAAGATAAAAGTTAATGATTGATTAAATATTAGAAAATAGAAAAGTCCATACAGAATTGGTGTGAGGGATAAATTTAAATCAAAATGACTCTTAAATAGTGTTTATGTTTCTCAGTTTCTCTTTTTTATTCCATAATCCTTCTATACCGCAAGAAAGAGATTTGAGATGCATTTTATATATGTATTATGGCCTATTACTTGACAAAATTTAAATCTTAGATATCGTAGAAATACAGGTGGTCATAAAAAAAAAGTTGCAGATATAAATGGCATTAATAACAGCACAATTCAAGGAAACGGATACCATTTAGGATGTTTTAAATCATGGGCTCATGCATGATGTGAAGAACAACAAACAAGCTTTTCCATTTCAGTTACAGTTACAACATTTCGAAAATTTCAAATAGCAACTGTCAAGTTTTCTCATCCTAAAAAGAACCTCACCGAGAAAAAAAAACATAAATGACGTTGAAACGTTACCATCATCACTAAAATCGATGACTTAAGACAACCGTCAACAAAAGCAGCGACAACAAAAAATTAAGACCACACAGGTGAAAAAAAAATTATTTTGTATGCATTATAAAATATTCATGTGTTCGCCTTCACAGGGATGTTACATGGTATACAGAAGATTTTGGACAGCAAGAAACAATACAGAATCTCACCTTTATTGTTGCTTTTCATGTCATATGTACTTACCGGATTCTACGCCTATAACTTCAGTTTTAAATATCCCAAGTGGTGAAAACCCACTTGGGTGATTTTGTATCACCTTGGCGAACAGGAAAACTCGAAATGGAGATAGACAACAACGTCTGGACGTCAATTATGCTTTTTCCCTGTGGCGATCATTTTACAATAAAAAAGTGGCTATCTTAACGCTAGAACCGCAGGAAAGTTTACTCAAGTGTTATAAAAATATTTTACACCAGAATTTGTATTAAAATCTATTTAACTTATTTATTTAACTTATTTCTCTGGTTTACATATTTAACTTATTTTAGAAAGACATTTCTGATACGAATCGAAGTATTTTTATTTGGTACCGGTCAAAATGACCGCTATGGCATTTCTAGCGTTAATTCGACATTTTCGAAATTTTGTCAATATTGAATGAGTTTGATTGTCGTACTTCACACCTCTCTCGAGCCATGACTTACCGTATACACATCCCATATGGCAACCCGTTTCTTTGAACGGTACTGTTGCTAAAGTTTCACATATCGTTATCAAATGTTTTTTAGGACTGTATTTTGAATTATTTATATATTTCAACCTCGTTTCCTTCCAACAGCTGTAATCGAAACTAGAATAAACAGTGTGTAAAAGGGGAAGAACTAGAAAGAATTCAACTAATGTAAACGTAAAATATATTGCGTTGTCAAAATATCCTCATAATCGGAACATACAGGCGATAAACTTTGTCATAACTCAAGTCATAACTTTGGTATGTTGAATGATGCTGCATCATTATATATTTGGAAACCATCCGAATAAATTTCAATGACTGTAAAATAATTTTCCCCTCCAGCCAATACTATCAATCCATTATAAAAGAAACAATAGAAATTCTAACACGCAAAAATTTAGTATGTAACGATACAGTATCATTCAACATACCAAAGTTATGGCTCGAGCTACTCAAGGTTTACGAAAATAAAATAAGCGCCCAAGTAAAATAAAAATTACGTGAATAATATGAAAGAATGTGTGAAAAATTCAATAGTGGCGTTTCATAGACCGTGAAATGTTGCAATATTTTTGTCAAAATAAACGTATTTTTACTGTTTTTTAAAGTGTTAATTTACACCTTTTAGCAATTAAAATTAATGTAACTGTATCCAATACACACAATCTTAGAAGCAGTTAAGTGATTTTTGCTGTATCAATGAGTAACACAACTTCTTTAAGTTGCATTTTTGAAATTTCAATTTAATATTTAAAAATGAAGAAAGAATTTCATAAAGTTTATGAACTTTATGAAATATTTACGAAGGCATTTTTATTGCCAAAAAATGCTTAAAATTCATTAAATTCAACGTGTAATAATTCTGAAAGTTTTCGTAACGGAAGAACGATGTTGCTTACTGTTCCACGTGTTTCAGCATTGAAAAAGTTCTCGTAAATATGACTTTTACAACTCAGGGCCCGTATAAAGATTTAGATTTTGTAAATTGGCTTAGTATTTTATCTCTGGATAATGATAAAAGGGGACAGCCTGTGCTTGTTCTATGTTGATAGACAATATTTTGTTCGTTAGGAATACACAAAACAAAGAATAGCTTAAAATTTTAAAAGAAGAAAACTTAAATTGTAAAACTGATAACATTTAAAGAAATACATTTTTCCTATTTGTAGCATATGGACCGAAAAAATCCATAATTAATTTGTGAAAATATTAATTAAATTTTTTTTAATTTAGTTATATACTAGCCTACTCTTCTATTTTCTTATAATTATTAACACATTATCAGAATTTCTTAGTTTTATAGAAGAAATAAATCATCGATTCATATCTATAGATTCCATATATCTTAAAATCTAAAAAAGCGTACTATTTTAGAAGTTAATAACGAATTTTTTTCTATCATTCTCTTAGTTTTATCCAATACGAAGCAGTTTTATGCGTAATGTCTTGAGTCATAAGAAATTCATGTTCATAGCATCAAAACTGAACTCGGAAGACATGAAATATTTTGTGGAATATAGGTAAGTTCGTGGACTGTTATTCTGATGTAGTATTTTTAACTTCTGCTCTAAGTTTTGCTTCTAACTGTTACAATTTATTGTCACCACTATTTTTCTAATAGTAATCTTCACTTTTTTATTTTCTGAAACCTGCAATTAAATATGACGACAGTCATGTCAAAAAAATAGCAATTTACAGCTAGGCATAAGTGACACATAAATGTAACATGATCTTAACGTATTACATTTATGAACAATATATTACTATTTTTCTAATGCTACATTACTATTTTTTACTATTTTACTTACTAATATAAGATTACTATTTTCCGAATAGTAATCTCCGCTTTTTTTTTTAATTTCTGAAATCTGCGATTAAATTAGACAGCAATTACTACATGAAGACAGTGGTAACAAAAAATCGTAGCAATTGACAGCTAGGTATAAATGTAACATGATTTTAACGTATTACGTTTATGAATCTACATTCACATAACCTAGATGAACTTCGAAATAATCAACAATCGCATGCTTCATTATTAAAGTGATTTCTGTATTTTTTTAATACGCTGTTTTTTCGTCGAAAATATATACAGTCGAACCCGGTTAAGACGCGTTTCTAGGGAGTGGACCGAAGTCGCGTATTAAGCGGGATCGCGCATTAAATGTGATTTGGATAATCTTGCAGGAACTGGGCTTATTTACACAATCTAATCGTCTAAATGAACTTTAGAGCTTTCATTTATATGTTTATGGTCGATAATTGAGTCTTATACGTATATTTAGATTTAAATTTGATTGTATTAGCTTTACTCAGTGTATCTTTTTATAGGACCGACTGGAATAATAACTGAAAAAAAATATGGATTCATTGCTTTCAAACATGGCTTTATTGTCATTAATACGTGACAACCAAAGATAAAACAGCAAAAATAATTTTTCTGCTAGACTAACTTTACTTTTTAACAGAAAGAAAAAAAAATATTAAATTTTGAAGCACAATCCAGTTGTTAAAATCATATTTAGTACTTGTGATAATGAGTGCTAATATAATCTGTCCTTTTTAATGTAAGAAAGAACTATTCCTATTAATTTTTGTGTAACTAACATTGTTAGCAGAGCAAAAGTAAAATATCACAAAAGAATTAAACAACCACAGTCGTATTTGATTAAGAGCCATTATTTTGAAAATCAGACAAGTGCGATTGTTGTATTTTTTGTTTTGATGAATTTTTTTTATGTTGAAGTAGATCATATTTAAGGAATAATGTGAAATTTTGAAGCTCTGAAAAAAATTCCTGTATCCTGTAGAAAATGTCAAATTTCAAGACCATGAATCCCATTTTTCATGAAAATTGAAAATGCCAGTATGTTTGGATTGGTATATCTCTGGAAAGCAACAACATCCTAAAATTCTTTTGTCATTTCCCCTGCAAGGAGAAAGAGAAAAGGTATGTCCCATTTCCTCATAGGGGAAAAACATACGAAAGGGAAAGAGAAACGATTAAATCATTTTCTGATAGGGAAGAAGTCTGGTATTGACACTGCCTTTTTGTAAGTTTTGTCCTTTTTTTCTGAAAATAGCATGAGATCCCACTTATTTTTCGTTTCCATGTTTTTGTACATATGTTCAACTACTACCTGATAGATTTTGTTTCATTCAACTGTGATACTGTTTTTAGATAGGACTAATTCAAAAGTTGCAGATTTTGAAACGTTTGAATATTTAACAGATTATATCTGCTAACAGCATCGATATCCCGGTAAAGTTCTATATTACTCAGCTTGTCCTAATAGTAAACTTTCATATTCTATAAGAAACATTTTGGGGTACTATTGCTTAACTAAGATATTAAGTACAGAAAACGGACAAAAGCGTCATTTTGATTGCATTTTGTGGCAATATAACAATGAAAATTAACAATGTCCCATGGAACCAAGTAAACTTTACTAAGCATGTAGTGTTATACTAACAGTTAATGACAAAAGAATTTTGGGATGTTGTTGCTTTCTAGAGATCTAGCAATTCAAACATACTGGCATTTCAAGTTTCATGAACAAAGGAATCCATGATCTTGAATTTTGACATTTTCTACAGGAAACGGGAAATTTTTTCAGGGCTTCAAAACTGCACAATATTCATTAAATATGATCTACTTCAACATAAAAAAAATTAGGCAAAACAAAAAATACAACTATCGCACTTGTCTGATTTTCAAAATAATGGCTTTTAATCGTTGCGAGTTTCTTTTTCTTTTCTTTTTTTTTTCCCTATAACATTCATTATAAAACGTAGTAGTGATATAATGTACATTTAAAATCTCACTCACAACAGGTATAATCATCTTTAATCATAATAATTTTATGACGTATCTGAGCATCAGGAATTTTCTATGTAACTCTCTTTACTACAATAAAAAAAATACACGAAACGAGAGACAAAGAATGTTAGGACACGGGATCAAAGAAGAATTGCAGTGTTGCTAATTTAGAGGTAGTTTTTTTTATTCCAGTATCTACCACTATTTTCGATTAGTAATGTTCGCTTTAATTAATTTGTTATTAAATAAGGTAAATATTAGTATACAGAAACAGTGTTTTTTATCTGGATAAAAAAATCCGCTAAATTGGAAACACTGGAGAAGAGAGAAGGAATTCGCGTTTTAAACGTTATTTTAAAGGACCGAAAATCTATTGCGTACTAAGCGGGATAGCGTAATAACCGTTCGCGTCTTAAACGGGATATTTTTGCATTAGTCTTACGGGTGATGTTCAAGGGATCGGAAAAATTCCACTTATTAAGCGGGATAACGTATTAACCGTGAGCGTCTTAACCGGGTTCCACTGTATTTTAAAAATTAAGTTGCACATGATGCATAAAGCTTTGGGGTTTGACTGCACTTCATTCAGAGTGCCTAAACGTATGAATCAACCGTCCATTCAAGAACAGCATTGAAAAGATGTACACTGTAAAAAAAATAATGCCAGTTTTCCGGTAGGAATCGGAAAAATAGTTGCCCTTATCGTACCGGAATAATTTCCAACCAGGCTCGGAATAAAATCCGTAAAATACCGTTTTACTGACTATTTCCTTATTTTTACGGATTTTATTCCGAGCTGGGTCGGAAATTATTCCGGTACGATAAGGGCAACTATTTTTCCGATTCCTACCGGAAAACTGGCATTATTTTTTTTACAGTGTACATGAAATGGATAATACATTATAGTAACGAAAAACACTGAAATGTAGAAAAACTTGGAGTCTTTTTTTCATTGTTTCGTGGATTATTACGGCACTTAAGCTAGTTCTAGAATATCTATCACAAAATGTTTTTAAAAATGCTAGAATTTTTATACGCCTGAAGGCAGTTAAGATTTGTGATGTCCAACGATGGAGCAAACAACAAGTTCCACAAAGGAAAGCAACAGCGACGTCAAAATTGATACATGTACTGTTTAATTTTTAATATCAATATTTGTAACTTTCTTTGTAATTTCTAATATATAGACATCGAAAGAACTTGGACTTATTTAAAAAATCCTATCTTATGAAGCAGTTACATCTAATAAATCTCAGAGAATTGCAAGTAAAATTATTGTTTGAAGTTATGTTTTATCATTACTTTTGGAGTTATGTTTTATCATTTTATGTGTCCAAACTTTTTTAAAGACCCTATAGTTTATGAATTAACTGAAATTCTAATTCCTCTCTGCATCCCGTTACGCCATCAACAGCCTTAGTAAAATATTAGCATTAGTCACTACATCAGATGGTTAGCCGTCGATTTTGTAGTTAAATTTACGAAACCATAAAATATTATTTAGTGAATACTGCATAATTTTAATAAAGCGTGTTAAATATTTAATGAACTTAAATCTGCTTGAAAAACTTTTTGTTTTTGATATAAAAAATGTACCTAAAAGAGAATTAGAAAAAGGAGGGAACGGATTTATGTACAGACCTGGCATATACAGAAAAATGTGATACTTATGTCTCATAAATTTGTAATAATTTTCGAAGTAAAATTTGTTTTAAAAAATTGACACTTCTTTTATCTCTTTAATTTGCTCAGGTTTTTTTTTAATAAATTAAAACTAATTCTCCATTCTAATTGTATGTTTCTTTTTTACTTAGTTTCATGTATTAAACAGTAAACTAGTCTTTTATTTTTTAATTTATCCATTTGTTTAACATTTAAATTGTTTTAAAGTTATTCTGTGACTTTATTTTTATTTTACAGCCCTTTTGTGGTTAATGCTTACGGAGGAGACGATATTTGTAAGTGATTCAAAATACCTTTCTGATTTTTAAATGCAACATCGATGTAATTGCCTAATTTTATCACATTATTTAGCTTTAACCGATTAATTGTATTTTCTCATATCTATAACGGTGTGCATGGGTGGAATGAATGTTAAATTATTTGTAAAAGAAAAAAAACATACAAACTATTTGTAATTTTTATCAGGAATGCGTATAAATACATACATAAGAAACATTACCGTTATTAAAAGCATCCATTTTTAATGTAAAATATGAATAAAGAAAATCATCTTGTTATTAATGTGACATGCAAGAATGGCACGCATGGGTGGGGCTTATTGATAAAAAGTCGAAAAAAAAGTCAAAAGGTTTTAAGAATTTATAAGGAAATGTTCTATTTTAAGAAATTGAAAAGTAGTCTAGTAATCTTTTTTTATGCAGTATATTGGATTTTTTTTTCTGTAATCATAAAACATAATAGTAGTCTAAAAAAATGTTCCAACGGCATACGACATGGTATTTGCATGGATTTTATAGTATAGCTAAAGTTTAAAATGGCATTGGACGAGGTGAGTGCTTTGGTTATAACTCCAAAGAACTCACAACAATGTTGTTGGTGGCGTCTGGATACCACATACCGACACGCAAAATCCGTGGAGTAGGATATCTTCTTATTCGTATGCCAGTAGATGTGAGAAGTGCACTGAGCCAGGAGAGTCCCTTTCAAGTTAGAATCAAAATTGTGGGGGTCTGTTTAAGAATTCCAGTTCTTCTTGAATTTTTCTTTTATCTTTTCAGAAAAATATTCCAAAACTGCATAAAAAAGTCAATTTTTAATTATGAGACAAATTTCAGCAAAGCAAAATTCAATAACAACAACAACAAAAAATTCTTAAAAATACAGATATAAAAATACATTGCTTTCTTTTAATACGTTTTAATATAGTTTTCTAACCATGCATTTTTTGTATATGTTAAGCCTTTATCTTAATTTTTCGTAAAATTTACAAACAAATCCAAATATGATGTCAAAGTTAGGTGCTTCGTATTGCAAATTTTAAAGTTTATAACAATTTCAATATAGAGATGGCCCTCTGAGCATTTATCTTCAATATGAATTGTAAGAAATCATATTTCCTAGTTGAATCGTTATATATCTTTGTAATTATATGACAGCAAGGAGGAATATCTATTTAATTATATTGATGTTTATTTTACATATTTACAAAACAACTTGAAATCAGAATGCACAACAATAATCATATATAATCTAGCGAAACTGAGTTGTTTGCAAGAGTCTTACAAATGTCCGTTTAGTAGCTCCATGTTTGGCTTGAAACCATTATTATTTCATTGGTATATAACAAATGTATTTTTTGTTTATTTCTGGGACAATTTGGCGATTAATTTATGTCGGATGTTAAACTTTTTTTCCCGAATGTAAATATCTCAGAGCTAAATTTATTCGAAATAACACTATTTAATTTTAATTGTACTATGACTGCAATTATTTTTTTTTATAAATTTATTTACAGTTATCGTATTTGATTGTATTTACTTATAAATATAATGTAACGCACGCAGTATATTATACAGCAATAGAAGTATTAAGGCGTACATGCAGCCGTATACTATGAAAACAATAATCAAAAAAATAATTTCCAAAGATAGATTTTCAAAGTTGAATTTCTTTTTAAAATGTGATTTATTTTTAATCAATCATTTTTATTTTAAATTGTGAAACCTTCAGCTTTTCGTTAAAAAGCTTGTATTTTATTTATCATTTCTATAGGATTGTTGTTTCGAATAGTCAAAAAATGACTATTGCACTTCTTATAAATTTAGAGTGAGATGAATGGTAATTAAATTTAAATCTTTTTAAATAAATATATGTTAAGCTTCTTCCAAATTTTCGAGAGTGCAAAGAAATAGCGTAAAGTGAATAAAAATAAATTTATTGTGTCTTTAGCACTTCATAATCCTCTACGATAAAAATATTATACGAACTAAACAAAATAAAATAAATATTGGAACTAAGTTTATTTAAAGAGTGAATATATCTTATACGAAAATTGACAATTTCACTAAACATTGTACATCAATTAAACTGTCTGTATAACTAATTAATTAATAATTATCACAAACTATAAACGAAGGGGTAGCACCAAGATACATGTTTAACATTTAATTCTGGCATCCACAAACAAACACATGTCACATTACACAAGACATCATAGAACGAACATTATATTTACTCTGATACTTATTTATCATGAATTCGGTAGAGAAATAGCTTATTTCTGCCATGTGTGTGAAGGTTGCCTATACTCCGTGGCCGAAGGACTCTTTAAAAAAAACTCGGAATGGCAACAGCCAGAGAGAGAAAGAGAGACGATGTAATCTTGGATGTGTTCGAAAGGACGTTGGTGAAATATGTAGCGTATTATTAACTTATATTATGTGTGTTTGTGTGTTGTCAACGTGTTCGTCTAATGTACATAGAATAAACATAGTTAATCGTATCACTGCTTAGATCTCCTGTTTTAGTCAGATCTTCTATTCTTTCCTCATCGATATCATGGAACCCGAACCAGCCATGAGAATGTCTACATTTTAAATGGAAACATAAATATGACATCAATTAAAACTCATTTATCATCGTCATTTGTATTATCGTGTCTTGTCAGATTTAAAAGTAAAATTTTGAAACAAGTTGATGTAAATTGACGAAACATATTGTAATTTTTAACAATTATAAGCAGGATCTGACTATGACTTTGAGGGGGGGGGGGGAGACAAGCTTCTCGTGGGCCTCCACGTGTATCCTATGTAGTCAGGTAAAAAAAAAAATTCATGAATGTATCTCTTATATGATTTTTTAATAAAATTGTAGTTAGACTTTTTTATGTTTTGTTTTATCAAAATGTTAGACACAAAATGGTTTGTATACTTATTTTAAAGCTCAAATTCAGTCTGAAGTACCTTTTTCCCCCCGGGTAGCAGAAAACTGAATCCATTTCTTTCTTGTAAAAAGTCAAGTTCTTCATGTTTCAATTAATATTTACCTTTTTTGTGTTGGAGGGAGGGTTGTTTTGATTTTTGTTGATTTTAAATTTCAGAGGATTTTTTATGACCGATCTCTAAATACCTTATATTTACTTATGCCCACCCTATAATTCATACAATCCATGCATCCGGGAAGCAGCTCAAAACTAATCCCTTTGAATAACTGCCAAAAAATTGTATCCATCTAATGTAAGAAACTGTGGTAGTCTGTTAAAAACGAAAATCAATTTCTAAATTGCACTTTTTCTTGAAAGTCTAAAAATGTTACTTCCAGTTGGTTTCATTTTCGGCGCAACTTGCGTTCAAACGATTTAGGGATTCAAAAATAACGAATATTATGTCTATTTTTCGTTCAATCAAGTTTGCAAAGAATTCTTAAACTATACTTTGTCCTGTGCAGTAACAAACCGAGTCCTAAATAGAAACTTTGAAAGACAAGTAGCACTACTTTCTTTGACTCTAAATAAAATCCCGTTAACTTTAAGTTCAATTTTCTCTGGATATTTACTTGATCCATTTTGATACTGAACGTATTAATTATTAATCAAGAAACACAACTGATGTAAATAATTATACATTCTAAACATCCATTGCTAAATAAAATTTGTAATCTTTTGTGACTTTCATTTCAGATCTCACATTTGGCATACTTCTACCTCCAGTTTATAAACATGGTTACCCAAAGTAAGATGATTTTTGCACATTACTCCATTGTACGTTACGAGCTTGTATAATTAATCTTCATACAAGCATCAACTAAAAAATCATCTTTTTTTTTATTGCAACGACAGAAAATATTAATTAGTATATTTAGTAACCAATCTT
The DNA here is from genome assembly GCA_963932465.1 of Maratus speciosus. Classification (NCBI taxonomy): domain Eukaryota; kingdom Metazoa; phylum Arthropoda; class Arachnida; order Araneae; family Salticidae; genus Maratus; species Maratus speciosus. Next base: position 499,783,669 of record OZ010788.1, read on the forward strand.
GTTATAATGTAGTAGTAAATCCCATTCTTCCCCCATTTTTTGAACCAATGCAACTTCAAAGTACAGTGTCCATTCCAAGAGTATTATTATATACTAGATTAATTTTAACACAATTATTCTAATTAGTAAATAAATCATATGAGTTGTAATTTTCCGAATGGGTGAAAAATGTCCAGGGTCAGGATTCGAAACAGGAATCTGTTAGCTAAGATCACAATGCTTTGCCATTTGAGCTATCCCGGACGAATCTGGAGGATTTAATTCACCCAGCCAACCATATTGATCGTAATATCTGGTCTGATATATAAATCAGCTTAAGGCTGTTCTTAAATGCTCTGTTCAATAAGCGCAAAACGTTTTGACACATTTACAAATTCATTTTTTGACGGAAAGATATAAAATCGGAAGGCCTGACTATGGAAGCGATTTGGAATGGAACTGTGTTTTCCATTTTTTGATCAATAAATTACCTATTGAGTTATAAGCAATTTTTATCACTTGACAAAGACTTTTTTCTCCCTTAGCTGACTGGTATTTCTGCTTTCTTCGAGAACTTCGGTTCAAAACGTCAACTTTGACACTATTTTCTGAAAGATCTATTGCGTTTGCAAAAAAAACGGAAAAATAACTCGATTACATAGTTTCTGAACAACAACAACTGCTAGTTTCATGAATTTCCGACCAAAAATAAATTTAAACTTATGTCATAAATTTGCCCTTTTAGATTTAAGAACAGGCTTAACAGAATAAATCGTAGATAATGGAACTCCAGTACAGGGACATCGCGAATACGGAAGCTTCATTACCTGCGATTTATTCTGTTAAGCTGATAATTAACTCATCCATATTCGTCCGGGATAGCTCAGTTGGCAGAGCATTGTCAGCTTTAGCAAAGAGATTCCTGGTTCGATTCATGGCCCGAACATTTTTCGCACAGTTGGAAAATTACAACTCATACTAATATAGACTTAAAGTGCTTTGCCATATATCATATATGTAACATATGCGATTAGTGTGATATCAGCAACTTTAAATCAGTTTTCAAAGTACTAATTTATATAGATATTGTTGGATTATTTTTCAAAGTTTTAACAATTTAATACTTTTTTATAAATGCACAATGTAAAAAAAAATCCGCAAAATTGCAGTTTTTTTTCGTAGAATTTTACGTTTTTTAAAGAAAATAAACGGTCAATTGCGAGTATAACTCGCACACAGAGGATTCCGTACAACAATAGATGAATTAGTAAGTGTATTATTAAAAAAATACCGTTGATAAAATAATACTAAGACTTTGTAAAAACTATACAACGTAGGGTTGGGTATAGCTGTATAGTATACAGGATGCTAAGGAAAGTCCCTTTAACCTGAAAATACTTGCGAACGGAGAGAGCTACAGCTATACAAGTGAGGTAACGGTGCAGTGAAGCTACTACGCCTGACCTAATACAAACGACAGCAGCACCCCTAGTGGCGAAATTTGGAAGATAGCCATTGCAAATCGAAAACGAAAAGAGGTAGAGCAAATTTTCCAATTAGAAAGTTTTAGAGCATCAATTAATTAGTACGAAACGACATTTGGTTCACACGGATAAGATAAATCGTCGCCTGCATACCCAAAAATGTCCGAAATCGATGAGCGAAGATTCTACTTTGCCTATTAACCTTCCGGAAATGTAGCAGTGCACAATTGCAGATTGTGACGTAGTACTGTGCTGTATGTCTGTAAAGATTTAATTTCCAATGCATTTAAATTTTTAGAATAACCCCTTCAGAGACAGAAGAATTCTGTTCGTAAACTGATGAAATAATTGACTAACACCAGAATATTCAAACGAATTTCTCGGAAAACAAAAACCCACTAATTTGCACTTTCATTACAAGAGCATAATTTTATTAACATATTCTTGGTGTCATTTGTCAGTTTTGGAATTAAAATTAGGTGGACCGTCTAGCCGCTGCCCTTGAAAGGGTTAAATCTATGCCGTCGTATTAAAGAGGCTTGCAATAGACGCTCCATGCTGAGAAATGTGCATGCAGAATTACTCTCACTAATACAAACGTGTATCTTGAGCAATGGCGAACTTTTCGAACATACTGAATATTAACGTTTTATCACTGTGAGACAGTTTGTCTTATTTTTTTGTGTGTGTGATGTTATCAAAATGTATTGAGATAAGTATTTATTTATAGAATAATTTGTGCGTATTTCTTCATACTTCTGACTATTCCATTCAAACGTTTACACAAAAAGGAGTACATCTATATCGGACATTTTTGGGTAAACAGGCGAAGATTTATCTTATTCATGTAAACCAAATGTCGTATTCTACTAATTAATTGATGCTCCAAAACTTTCTAACTGAAAATTTTGCTCTATCTTTTTTCGTTTTCAATTTGCAGCGGCTATCTTCCAAATTTCGCCACTAGGAGGCGCTGCGGTCGTTTTCATGAATCCATAGTCGCTTTACTATACCGTTACCACACTTGCATAGCTGTAGCTCTCTCTGTTCACAAGCATTTTCAGGTTAAAGGGACTTTCCTTTGCACCCTGTATACTAGAAAAGTATAAATGGATATACCATGAAAGTTCAAAGATATATGGAACCTAAATAATAGCAAATATAGCTATTATGTATATTTGTTATTCCATATAGGTTTTTAGTTAACCTTTAAAGACATAGTAGGTGTATTGAGAGAGCCACTCAATGGAAACTAGTCGCGACACCATAGTATTTATATGATTAATTCTTATTAAATTAGTCTGTTTTTAACAATTTGACGTTTATTGCTTTTATACTGCTACTGGGCATTGCATTACATAAATATATCCTTAAAATTTGTTATCTAGGCTTTAAAAGCCGATGGAGCTTAGAGTACGCTTCCTTGTCATTATGTATGTCCAAACGTCCCTGTCTTTATGGTTAATATCTCGGCTAATTACCGATGATTTTTTCCGAAATTCATGATCAACAATGCATTGATACTTCTGCTACGATAGGTACCTCCAGCTCTGCTCAAAACTTTTACTGAAGCCCGTAAATCGAAATTTGAGTGTAAAGGGAAAATGCGATTTTCTCAAAAACTATGTGACCTAGGGTAATCGCTATAATTTTCCTGCAAGGTTTAAATTAATGTCTACTACCTCTAATTTTTTCATAATTTTAGTTTCGATAGATTCGGAATTAGATGGGAGGAACATATTTTTGCACTACATTTTCCTCCATAACTTTGAAAATATAATACCTAATATTAAATGAAATATATTTTTGATTTCAGCGTTACGAAAGCTTTCACACGATACCCCACACGACATACAAAGAAAAGATTTTTTTTCAAGTAACTTAATTAGCCCCTCTACATTTTCCCTAAATATATTTATGAGTATTTATTAATCTGTAAATATGTGGGTCAATAATATCTATTACTTCCCCCAATTTTAACTTTCCACGTTGCATAGTTTACGAGTAAAAGGGCTGTGACAGACAGACAGACACAGGAGTGATCTTATAATGGTTCCGTTTTTACTTTTTAAGTACGGAACCCTTAAAAACAGTGCAATTTCCGTAATGGACATTTTGAGATTAAAAACTAAAGATAAGGTGCTACAATCCATTAAAGATCATGACCTACATTGCCCAGTTCTATTTTCTTGATCATGTGTCATGACGTGCTATACAGTATATGTCCCAGTCTAGTGATCAGCGTAACAAGGAACCGAGGCTAACGAGAAAAAAAAAACAGGCTACCGCAGTGCATTCCACATGTCTTTTTTTACAGACCGCTAGAGTGACCTGATGCTCTTTCCGTGCACCTGCATTGGTGCGTTCGAGCATCACGTGACTCCAGCGGTCTGTAAAAAAAAGATACGTGGAATGCATCGCGATAGCCTGACTTTTTCGTTAACCTCGCAAGGGACCCTCAGTGCTTAGTTTCTGAGCAAGCTTGGTACTCATTTTACTGACCCCGAATGGATGAAGAGTTGAGTGAACCTTGCCTAGCCCGGAGTCGAACTCTGGACCTGTAGCAAGCGTGGTAGACTGAATTTTGGGATTACAAATCAGTAAAAACGCAGCATGATTTCTGCAAATTTTACGAAATATTTCCGTATTGCTTTTAAAATAGTAAAATTTCTGTAAATCACGCTCAGATTTTTGCGTACAGAAGCCGGAGTGTTTGGAATACGAAGTAACTTACTGTTGCATATACTTGGTTTCCATTGGAAATATTTCTTATGAAACGACACTATTGCGCAAATATTGGTGTTATATTGGAAATATTTCCGAAATACTCCTATTTTAGAACACCCTGTACCTATATAAAGAACCTTTCGAGAATAAAAGTTGTACATTCTCGCATTTTTCTTACAACCACAAACATTTCAGTTATTTCTTGTATTCGAGGCTTTAATTTGTCCCTTACAACGAATTTTTATGAGAAAAAACTGAAAACTAAATCTCTGTTAGCTGTATTTTTTATTATTAATAAGCGTCTCATCTTAATATTGCCTATCGTTTGCAAATTATTATTATTATTATTTTAAAATCTTTTACTTTAGACAGTTCAGTTTTATTTGGTAAAATATAATGTAATTTAAATTGAAGAATATTTTCTCGAATAATAAAACTATATCTTTATTTATTACGTTACTATTCTTGGACATAAACGAGGTTAACAGGAAGTTATTATTATAAATGTTGATGTTGGATTTAAAAGCCTTACTAACTAAACTTTTTCAAAATAATAACTGCTATTTTAGACTGCAGATAAAATATGCTCTTCAAATTCTAAAAATACTGAATAATGAGATTTTGATGTTTCTGCAGATACTTTGATCGATAATACATCCAAAAAACGGGTTATTCGTAATAAAAATGGACTAAATGCAAATGATGATAGAAGATCCAAAAATTGTCTATTGAACATGATCTATTAAAATAAGGAACTTTTTTTCGGTAGTTAGTTTAGAAAAAAATAGTCTGATTTTAGTTCTTCATAGTTTCAAGTATTTAAATTAAGATATAGTTTTCTTTTAATGTAAAATAATATTTAACCGGTGGACAGAGCGAGGCATTTGCACTTTGATATTTCAGATTATTTGCAGATATATTTCTTTCATTAAATTTTTAATTAACTTCAATTTTTTTCAAACAATGTATTTTAACGAATGTGACGTGTGGTAACGTCAAACGTCTTTTTAGAAACTCTTCGACTAATACCTAATTCATCATTATGCGTTTTGCATCTTCATACAAAACTGGATCTTGACATGAGAAATAATATATGGGGCATTCTCACAATCTTTTGACTTTCATGTCGCTGAATGATACTTTTTATTTTAATACACTTTTTTGTGTTTTTTTTTTATTTCATATACTGGGGAACATCCCATTGCATGACTGCACAACAATATTAACGGGATAAATAAGTTTTGTATGATGTTGGGGGTCCAAACACCTGGAAAACTCCTATACCGTCCACTGTCCCTGATGCTTATTTTTAAGTTTGGAGCTGTCTGGATAAAATTGTTTCAAAAAAAAATTATTCGGTGTAATTTTTTTCTGAAACTGGAACTATTGTTTTATATAAATATGTATCTAAAAATTAACCTGCACACATTTTTAAGGGTTGTTATTATTTTTTAAACTCTGTCCCTGGGTTTTAGATTCCTTACCATCCCTCTTCTAAAATTATACAGACAATCTTTTCAGATGCAGCCACAGAATTTTTTTCAAGTTATTTCTCATGCAGAAGTATGCTAAAGAAATAATATCTAAAATTCTTTGGCAGGAAATTTACTGTAGAATTTAAATCAGCTTTTAAATATCAATTTCAAGCATCGTGGCTTTATTGGTAGTCTCACCGTCCCCAAGGTTTATTCCTACACTTTTCGAGGTAATTTTTTTTTAATTAATTTAATCCAATTTTAACAACTGTTTCTAAAAATCAATGAACATTGTGGCTATCACTTAGTCTTAACATGATTTTCCTAAAAATAGGTGGTAATTTTCCTTACCGTTCCATCCTTACCGTCCCTTTTTTTTACCATTTGGTCCCTTTTTACCAATACCATCCCCTTTTTTTACCTTACTGTCCCTTCTTTAACACCCCTTTAAGACAATGTTATACAAAAATGCTGTATTAAAAGTACTACATTGTTATTATTTCTTATTTGAATGTCCTGTGGGTACTATGCAAATTCATTATAAGTAAAAATTTAGAAGAAAATAAAAAGTTATAGGGGTAAAATGGTAAGGAAAATTAAACTCGCAAGTTTAACTTAAACGTCAGTTAAATAAAAAAAATTTCGCTGCTGACCATTTTTTCTTTATTTTGAATCATTAAGGCATTCGTCTATCAGATTAAAATGTTACTTTAGCAAGTTTAATTTTGTCAGATTTTTTTTTTCCCAAAAGTCAAAAGATTATGAGAATGCTCCATATATAATACTTCCCTTGTTATTCACCTATATTAAGTTGTGAATAGCAATAAAAGTTACTTTATTAATCAGGGGCGCCAACTTATATGGACTCGTGGGGTGAGAGTCCACATATATTTTGTTACTTATTTATTTATTTATTTATTCAATCGCTGAAATAAAATCTGGTTTTACTGATGTTCTCAGATAATTTTGTTTGAATAATAATAGGGGCAACAATTAAACTCAAGGAGCACTGACAGCCCCTTCAGCGGATCTAAAAATAAATTTCTTTCAAAAATAAATTTCTTGCATATTTTGCCACCACTTTGAACGTCTTGATGAATCGAAGAAGATAACTAAAATGGCATTTAGTTTTTCTTGGTATTTAGTTTTTTGCATTTCCAATAGTGTGCAATTTTTATGTTTGCAGTATATATTGCGAAGGCCTGTATTTTGAAATCGGGTTACAACAGCTATCACGGTAGGTCACTCCTTGAGCGTTGGTTCACTCAATTGCGATCGAAGACTTTGAATGAAGCTCGTTCTGTCCCTAGTGAATATTGTCTGTTTTTAAAATAATTAACTTTAACTATTCTTGATTTGTTCCGTCGTTTGTTATGCAATGGATATTTTGTACTGATGATGCCTTGCGTGTTGCTCGGCGAAACGTTTACTAATGTTATTTTTAATTGTTTTTAAGTATTTTTTTATAAATTTTATTTTTTAACTGTGCTCAAGTCTGTCTTATTTTGTTTTATTTGGTATTTTAATTTTTATGTTATTTATAATAAATATTAATGTATTTATAAGGACGAGTTTGTCAGAATATAATTTAATACATTATGTTAAATTATAATTAAATTATTATAATTCTAATCTTTTGTAAGGCCACCCAATTTTTTCGAAAGTTCGCGCTACTGTTATTAATGTTATTGAGTTCAATATAAAATATATTTCAAACTTTCAAAAGAAAATTTCTCTTTCCTTAAAAAATTTTTTTAAGCATATATTGGTTAACAACTTTTCACGACAACATTTCCAATTCATTACTACGAGCAGAAATAAACACATCTACCAAAATTTCTAGGGTAAATTTCATAAAGATCAGCTAAATATTTTGTTCGTTAATAAATTGGCGCAATTTCTAATATAAGAGCAAATAAGTTCCTATGCTATTCAGCGAAAAATTATTAATATTTTATAATATCTTAGGCAATCGGGGATATCTTCCAGTTTTGAAGAAATTTACTGATTTTAATTTAGTTTATGTGTTGTCGTTTTTATTTTGCACCGTTCATTAAATATCTATTTCTTTTTTTCTTTACAGTTTGTTTAATATAGCGAAAATAGGACAAATAATTGGACATGAAATTGGCCACAAGTTATTTTATTTCTTTGATAAGTATTACAGTACTTCTTTAACAAGTCTTTTATGAATGTTTAGAAAAATATCTTGTACGATAATGATGATCTTTCAGCAATAATTACAAAAGAACATTGGTCCAGTACTGATTGTATTGGCTAAATCTTGGCCATTATTGTCAATATTGGACTGACATTTTACACCATTATTGAAGTCTTGAAATGTTTCCAATATTATACCAATAGTCTCAAGAAACATTGTCATTTTTTGTAAATATTTGCAATATAAAGTTAATATATTTTAAAGATTGGTGTTTCACAACAAAATGAATGCAGACACGAAAGGAAGAAGATGTTCTGTAACGAAAATTTTAATTCCAGAAATTGAAGTGAAATGCTTTCTATTGTAATTGTTTTTAATTTAATTGCTTCTTGGTAGCATGCTTTGAATATTAACCATTTGTATGATCGCGTTGTATATCTGCAACATACCCAAAAATCAATGTTGTTCATACAGTGAGTTTTAAAAGACGATTTTAATTATTGCTGCTATCTCTCAACACAGCAATTAATAAAAAAATGTTCGTAGAATTCTGACCAGACGGCACTACTGGGTTATTTTTCCATGCCAAAGTTTTATTTATCACTTGAACAGTTTTGAACCGAGAAATTGAAGTGAAGTGCTTTCTGTTTGTTTGCTTTTTTTTTCTTAATTTACTTTATTCTTGATAGCATGCTTTAAATATTAACCATTTATATGACCGCGTTGCATATCTGCAACGTACCCAAAAATCAATGTCGTATATACAGCGAACTTTAAAAGACGATTTAAATTATTGCTTCTATCTCTCAACACAGCGATTAATAAAAAATGTTCGTAGAATTCTGACCAGACGACGAAACTGAATTATTTTTTCCTGCCAAAGATTTATTAATCACTTGAACAGTTTTGATCCGAGAAATTGAAGTGAAGTGCTTTCTGTTTTATTATTATTATTATTATTATTATTTAATTAATTCTTGATAGCATGCTTTAAATATTAACCATTTATATGACCGCGTTGCATATCTGCAACGTACCCAAAAATCAATGTTGTTTATACAGCGAGCTTTAAAAGACGATTTAAATTATTGCTTCTATCTCTCAACACAGCAATTAATAAAAAATGTTCGTAGAATTCTGACCAGACGACGAAACTGAATTATTTTTTCATGCCAAAGTTTTATTTATCACTTGAACAGTTTTGAACCGTTATTGCTAAAGTAAACTGCCCAATACTTATAAAATTAAAAAGGCAGAAAACGTCCAAAAACAGAATTTTTACAAATGTAATTTCCTATTACTTTACAATTTTGTATTGGAAAATTCATAATATTTATGAAAAGTATGTAATTTTTTTGTACTTTTTAGTTATCCCGTCGACCAAATTACTGTCGCCGAATTGTAAGATTAAATGCCAATAATGGTTTACCATTAATTAATTAATTGCAAGATTAAATGCCAATAATAGCCAATAAAACCATGAATTCGACGTTTATTTGCACTTTTTATTAGTGTTTTACTAATTTATTTGTTCTTTCGTTATTTAAAATAAAAATTATGTCAATGTGTATAATTTAGTGAGTGGTTTGGCGATTTATATAATTTGGCGAAATTGGTCGACGGGATAATCAAGAAGTACCAATTTTTTTGTTTATTGTAGTTGTGAAAAAAGTATTTTTTAATCAATAATTTTTTACATGCTTAAAATAACGTATTCTAACATCTGAGTAAACATTTTTCAAATTGGAGTAGTTGAGTCACAAAAGGTTAAAGAAATTTGTAACTAAATTCTCCCAAAAAGTTTATTAACATTTAACTAATAATAGGTATTAAAAATTATTATTATTTAAATTATTAACTGTAAAAATATTAAAAGTTAAAGAGTAAGGTGTCATATCTTCAACAATAATTAGAAATACGGTATTTTGTTTTTACCATGTGCTAGATTACTTCATATAACACCTTCATTCATAACATTTTAAGCCACACAAGTGGCCGAGGGGTTCTGCTCTCGAAGCTGGTAGACGGGAGGTGCTGGGTTCGAACCCAATCGCGCCGTCGGCCTAATCGTTCGCAGTTTTCGTGGTTTTCTTCGAACCTTGGATTTCCAAGCGTAAATACGTGTTAGGTTCCCTTAGAAAGACCCCCACGAAGGGCACCCCCTCCTTAGGGCCTATATCCCTCGTGTTGATAATTAACCGATATAAACACAACCAACCAACCAATCATAACATTTTAAAAATTTCAGAAGAATGCGACATCCAAATATTTGCATTGTGAAGCGAATATATGCATATATATTTATATATATTACAGTTTTTAATTCATTGCAAATATTTGCAATGTAAATAAAATATTAAATTAATGCTGGCATTTAATTAGAAACAATCCTGATTAATGCAATATTGGCACACCATTTCTATTGGGTTCTGATCTGATATAACAATCAACTCTGACCAACAAGGATTAAACAATAAAATCTATTCAGTTGCTTTTACAAAATGAAGTAAATACTGCAAACTACACAGTAAAAAAAGGGAGAAATGTTTCTGGATTTACCAAGAAGGATTACAAAAATAGTAATATAACCTTTCAAGAGTTACCCACGAATTCTAAAAGCATTCCTTTATCTTCAGAAAAATAAGAACTCAATAGATTTCCCAGATTTAAAGCAACATTTCTGAAAAAAAATATTTTGCTCTCCGTTATTTCCGGAAAATTTCCTAGTAAATTTTAGAGTGTATTAATTAGTTTTTCAATCCGGTATCAACACGAAATATCGGTTTTTCAATTGCTGTCGATGCTCATTTAAACATTTTTGTTGACGTAACAGAATTTACACGTACAAGAGTAACAAATAATATCCCTTTATGCTGTTAATTTATCATGTTTGTCTGTTGAGTATGAAAATGTGTACTTGAGTATTGATAGAATCCTTAATCGGAACAGTTTTTATTAATACCGGTTTAAAAAAAACTAATAAATATACTGTAATGACTAATCAGGAATGTCTCCGAAAAGTGTGGGTAGCAAAAGAAACTTTTGTTTCAGAAATGCTTCTTTAAATATCGGATAATATCTGAGGTTTCTGAACAGAAAAAAACGCTTTTCAGAATTGTGGGTAACATAAAGAGTTTAATTACATTTCTTCAAACCCTCTAGCTAGATCAAGAGACACTTTTCTTTATTTAGAATGTAGCAGCTTTCGGTACCTAGCCTCTCCGCTGTTCGCTCACAGCTCATTTTTAAATGTTACAGATATATTACGTTGGCGAAATGAAATTGGTGAAGTGAACAGTTGTTTAAGCGATAACTTTCGGAGACAAAGAAAATATACGAAAATATGAAATAAAGTAAGAATAATGTCATGCGTTTTGGCAAAAACAATAAGCTAAAATATACTGGAAAAAAATGCATATTTGTCTGATAACGGTCAAAAACATCACTGGCTGTAGCCAGAAGGCTGTATGTGAAATAAAAGAAAATCCCGAACTTTCAGTGCGAGTATTAATTATTAGTCCGTTAATGCTCAGAGTCCAATAAATAGGACAGCTTCATTCTGGCTCCGTCACATCTATTTAACTAGCCTTATTGGTTCTCTTTTTGCAAGCAAACGCATCATATCATTCCGTTGCCTAGAATAACCATGGCCAAACTCGATTCACTCTAATGAGGTTCATAAGGGGAATTAAGTTTGACTTGAAATGACAAAGCAGCTACACTGTACAAAAAACTCTCAAATTGACAGAAAAAAAACTGTCACTTTTGGAGCCAGTGGAAAACCGTTTAACTTACAGAAAATATCTGTATTTTTTACAGAAAACAGCTTTTTCTGTAAAAATTACAAAATCCATATTTTTTGCAGGAAAAAACTGTTTTTAATTTTCTGTAAAATACACAGTTTTTTTCTGTAAAAATTCCAGGTTTTTTCAGAGTGTTTTAACTGATTCGACTAATTTTATGAAAAAAATAAGCTGAAATTTTCATTTTCCCATAGTCAAGACTGCAGGACATTTTTCAATTCGCTAATTCTTGAAATGTGTCCTAGAATGCGTTGCATGTCAGCTTAAATTGTAGAGAAGAAAGACTGGGGACACTCAATTGGCAGGGTCATCTCATTTAAGCCGAATTGATTAGTTGGTACCTTATCTTTCAAACTCGATTATTCCTAATCACTCCTCCATTTCGCTCTGCACCGGGCTGATCAAAGTGAGACCAAAAATTTAGAAATTATTATTTCATGACGTTTTAAACATATTCTAAACAAAAATTTAGCTTACATTCAAATTTTAAAATAACTTCGATGTTAATGAATTAAATCATCCAATCAATTAACATTAATTCGTTTTCCGTAAAAATAGTAAAATAATATAAAAGTAGTAAAAAATATCTTTACTCGAAGTGATTCAGTTTAGAGACATCGTAACGTATTCAAAGGATGTTGTTTTTGAAAATACTACCGTTATGGTCTTATCGATGTATGAATAGATGTGGCTAAAATGATAAAAAAGCTCGCAGTTTTATGAATTAGAGTCCTGTGTGAGTCTTATTATATATAATCCAAACACACTTGTTTTATTTAATGTTAACCAGAACCGAAACCGAAACCGACAAAAACATTTTCGCTGAGCCGCAACCCAACCCGAATCTGAGAAAGCAATCTTCGTCTTCCAGTAATCCGGACCGAAACCCACAATCAAAGAACATCGATCACCAATTTGATATAACAATGCAAAAAAAAATGTATAATTATATCTCTAATATTGATTTTCATCTTTTATGTCAAAAAATTAACATGTAATAATGATTAATATTCAAATAAATAATTTTTGATGGGAAACAGTATTTAAGATTTTCTTTTGCAAAATCGGGTTAAGCATGGAAAATACCCAAACCGTTTTAACCCTGCACGCAAAAGTTAAGACTCAACTCGATACCGATCCAAAACTAATACAATTAGTCAACCCGATCCGCAACGAAATAAATTAGTGCTAAACTGACTCGACTCGGAATGTGCAAAAAACATCAAACAGATATTTCAAAAATTCTATTCAAAAGTTTTAAGTATGTTTTGGTAATCTTATTTAGCAGATCTTCGCATAAACCATCGATTAGTACATCAAGTCATCTCACATAATTTTTCCTTAATTACAATGATTGCACCCACAGACATAATAATATGTATACTTTAAAATAATATTTGTTTCAAATAGTATAAAAATAATTTCGCACATTTCGGAAAATTTTAAATGATTTTTCAATAGTGAAAATTTGCCTAGGCAACTTACAACATGAGAAAGCGATAAAAACACTTCAAATCACTTCACCATTTTAAATTAAATAGTATATGAAAAATTTGTCCTTTTTTTCCAAAAATGTTTTGGATGAGTATTGTTTTAGGATACATTTTGTCTGTACATTGAAATCAAAATGATTCACTTCCTAAATATGCAATTTTTATTTTTCCCATACTGAGAACATCCAAAATTAAGGTACAGAATGTATATTTTCTGCCAGAAATAAAAATTATATTTCGTAAGGGTTTTTAGCATTATTGCATAAATTATTTTCTAATATACATTGTTTTCAACTGAACTTAAATTGTGAAACAGAAATGCTTTAGAAATTTAAGGTTTCCTTTTTCAGAAATAAAATATTTTGATGTCAGTAAAACTTTTTTTTTTGTAAAGCTATCAAAAACAAATAGTTTTTAAATATAATTTTATGAATGATTTTAATTTCAACACAATCATGTTCACAAGCTTTAATAATAGTATTTTTTTCTTTTACACAGTATTCACCTGACTTGGATAACAACACTCGACAGACTTTTAACCGAAAAAAAGAATGTTTGATCAAACAATATTTTAATTTTGAAATGAAACAAATTAGAAAATTCGTAAGTATATCAACTTGATTTTCTTTTTTATAACCTTGTTCTTAGTGTCCTTGCTTATATTTTCTTTCCTCTATTATTTTTATTTATGACAAAGTGTTATCTTATTTTATGGGCCTGTAAATAATGTACTTTATCGTATTTTCATACATTGTTTTGTATCCCTTTGTTTCATCCATACATCATAAATGTTTTTTTTTACATTGCTTAATATATAATTTTTCAAAATGTTATTTAATATCCTTTTATCTTTAACTAGTTGCATCGTAAAAACGTGGCAAGGTACGGCAAGATGACTTTGTGAATTAGTTGCATAAATGGAAAATCTGTTACCGATTTTTTAAATATTATTTCGGCTTATTTAATTTCAGAATTTCTATCTTGAAATAAAACTGAAATTAATATTATAAATAGAAGTATGAGACTAGGCATCTTTGCAGTAAACCAATTCACAAAAATATTTCGCCATGCGACGTACGTTTTACAAGTGTAAATGGTTAAAGCTCAGTGACAAAATGCAACAAAATGGCTGCATCTTTTATGGCAGAATTTAACATATATAGATACTCTCGATTGGGTTTTGCGGCATCCGCAATAAGTAAATAATCCGAAAAAAGGTCGAAATATGACACAAATCAACACGAAAATGCTTTTTAACAATTATTATATATGGTAGAGAATATACTTGCAATTATAACACAATAAACAGTAGTTCTCTGTTTACAAGTTTGTTGATTTACTTTTCCACATGAAAAAAAGGTCTATTGTTTTATATTTTCATCTTAAAGCATCACTTCTTTATTCGTGGTTGAAGTTTTTTAACACCATTTTGCCACAAAGTGGTGATAGATATTGAATAAACCAGTCAATGTGTGCCAGAACTACGTCATGGCTCTCATATTTCTGCTTCTTATTCTCTTCTTCCTCATTCTCAACTAAAACCACATCTTATTCTCCAACTGTGATTTCTTCATCCTTAAGGTGTTCAGATCCTGGATCATTGGTGTCTCAATTATTCTACGCAACGATATTATCTTCACCGATATTTCCTCCTCCAGCAACTGATTTCGCAAAATTAGACAAATCACAAGCAGAAATTTCGTCATTTTCTTCGTATTCTTCCCCTCATAACTCTAGCAAAGTATTTTTCACACTTGGTAAAATCATCCATCAGGACTTTTCTAAGTAGATTGCTTAACTGACACCGAAGTAGTGATTATGCCATAAATGCTGCCAAGACTCGTGTAATATTTCCGGAAGCCCTAAAGACCATTCGTGGCGTAACCCTACCCAAATTATCATTGAATCAGTTCATTTCTACCCTGCTCAGATAGCGAATAGATCCAGACTTCAGTTTTGATTCCGAATTGTACAACTGAACAGAATTTTGGTGGAATATGTAGCGCCGTCTAGTGATTGATTTTACAAATTATAAGCAAATGCGTACGCTTTATTTATATTGAATGCCTCTAGATCAATGTTTCTCAACCAGGTTGCCACGAGAGATTGTCAAATTGTCCTGCGAGGATTTTCGACAAATAATTGAAATTGTATGGTTTCGTATCAACGATAGGACATGGGGTGCGTGTGAGTGTTAAAAAGAGGTCAAGGTAAAGACTTTTGATTTTCACTTCTCTGAATCAGTAAAAATGCAAAAAGAAAAAATAGAAGTAAATGAAATCACAATGGACTAATATGATGAATCTGGTGCTTCACAAACTGAAGATAAATAAGGAAACAAACGGAAGTATAAAGATGACAGTATCAAATTCTGATTCATCGCAATTGAAGCGGAAGTCCCTCAAATACCGTTCTGTGTGGT
Organism: Maratus speciosus; assembly: GCA_963932465.1. NCBI lineage: Eukaryota > Metazoa > Arthropoda > Arachnida > Araneae > Salticidae > Maratus > Maratus speciosus. Next base: position 499,799,213 of record OZ010788.1, read on the forward strand.
CTGCAAAAAGAAACTTGTAAATAAAGCTCTCGTTCCTGGTAAATTGAAACGACATTTGGAAACTTCACAACAAGAGATCAAAACAAATTAAGAGAAACAAACCAAACCATTTCATTAGATAAATTTTGTAAATAAATATACATATTTTTTGTATCATACAACTTTTACATTTTTTATATTTCGGTGTGCCGCAAATAATTCCAGATATTTTTAGTGTGTCTTCAACCAAAAAAGGTTGAGAAACACTGTTCTAGATAGTTCCCATTTTCAGTCCTTTTTGTTCTGTGTTTATATTTCATTGAAGCAATTATGCCTTGGCCCATTGGATAGGTAACAGATGTGTCAATGGGAGGCAAAACTTGACAAAAGAAATTATGTATCCCGATTTTTAAAAAATTCCCCATGTATTGGTACGAGACGTTGTCTATCAGTCTTAAAGCTTTCTGGGATATGTTCTGAGTCTTGGTGCTTTCTAACTTGGGAATAAACATTTTTATTTTCTCAAAACATTCTTTAAATATTCCTTCCGTCGTTTTTCTTTTTTGAAGTAGTGTACTTAGCATTGTTTATATGTGTTCTTTACTAGACTTATGACTTGAAGCTTGCGGTAAGATTTCAAATGCCAGCGTTCCTGTTGCAACCTTTTTCGAAACATCTCCGTCTGATCAGCGTTGTAGTATTTGCGGGTAAAAAAAATTCCGCTCACTGAAGAAAATAATCGGTTTTCCTCCAACTTTTGCAACAGCAATTAGAACCCTTCATTCGATTTATATACCAATAAATTGGAGTTAAAATCGGCTGAAAAGTTGGCGGCTCAACAAATTGTTGAATAGCAGCTTTATGATACTGCATGTTTCACTGCAGCGTTTAATTCTAGACCTAGTCAAATAACATATTACCTTAGTAGATTTTATTTTAATATCTCAATTTATCCTAGCAAAAAAAGACGAAAATTAAGGAAAGAAGGCCGTGGATAATCAAGAATTTGCTGTATATTCGAATAATAAAATTTAATTTAAATAATGCATTTGTGACACAGCACTTTCAAATTTTTATTATTTTAAAGTCGGTATTTATTTTCCGTAACAAAGGATATATTTTTTTTTTATTTCCTCTCTCAATTAGATAAAATTAAGGCTATGTGAAATGGACACTAATATCAATTGCTTTTTTTACTGTATTTTGCATGTGAACTTTGAATGTTCCTTTTTAGGTGCGAGGAAATCTAACAATAATAGAAAATTTTCCAGACATGGTGGGAATGGAAATCACAGAAAAGGTGATTTACATCCTATAATTTATAATTTATTACAATGTTTTCTGTAAAAAATATTATTATAAAATAATTAGTGAATATATTTTATATTTTCAGAATTTTTGTCGATTTCTAAATATATTTAAATGTATTTTCAATTTGCCATGTCATTTTGAAATAATATATGAAAGGAAAACCTCAGAAATTATTACCAGTGTTTATGATACAAGTGTGTTTCAAAAAGTTTTTATATTTACACTGTCACAAGTAAATGACCTGCATGAGAAGGATGGATCATTCACGGCATACCTGTTAATATTTCAGAACATGCCGCTTTGGCATGGACACGATGTTTCTTCTGTTCAATGGTCAGCCGACGGACGAAGTTTGCAGCGACACATTGCGTGTTCGATTCCGGCTTAAAATTTTGGTTCTTTTTTGTTAGTTTGGAGTAAGCGATAAATCGTCAAATATTGTTTCAGTCGCCATCATTCGCATTGAACGCATTTGATTTTAAAATAGATACCGTTCATTTATTTCATTTAAAATACATACATTTAAAATAGATATATATAAACCACGCATTTCACTCATTCAAGAATTTTTTAAAAAATGTATTAATAAGAAGTAATACCATTAACGAAAAATATTTCTTTAAACATCAAAAGCTTTGTTTCTAATTTACACATCTAAAAATAACTGCTGTTAAGAACGAGATATTCTCCCGGCTAACAAAATGTACCGATTTATCGATCCACGACATTAACAATGTCTGTGGTCTCGCTGATCGTCATTCAACAACCCTCATGTACACTGTAAAAAGAAATCATGCCAGTTTTCTGGTAGGAATCGGAAAAATAGTTGCCCTTATTGTACCGGAATAATTTCCAACCCAGCTCGGAATAAAATCCGTAAAATTGGAATAAAATCCATAAAATACCGTTTTACTGACTATTTCCTTATTTTTACAGATTTTATTCCGAGCTGGGTCGGAAATTATTCCGGTGCGATAAGGGCAACTATTTTTCCGATTCCTACCGGAAAACTGGCAGTATTTTTTTTACAGTGTAAAATTCCTTCTATTTTTTAGCGATAAGATGTCCTCCAGATCGCTCGTCATCTTTACAGGACAATCTTCAGCCTTTAAGGCTGCTAGTCACTCAGTTTCCGAATTCCCTTGGTAATGTTAAGTATACGGACGTTTAATGTATTTTTATAATCTAAGTATGTCCTCGGGAAAATAATTTTTTTAACTTCTTTTTTCTGCGTTCTCTTCATAAAGGATGTCTCTTTTTTTCTTAGTTTTCAAAATATTTCTAAAATCTACGCTTAATTTTATATGAAATGGTAAAATTTTACTCCCAGTTCGCCAGTTTTTAAAAACATAAAATATTAAATTAAGCATAGGTTTTAGAAATATTTTGACAACTAAAGAAAAAAGTGACATCCTTTTAGAAGAGAACACTGAAAAAAAAAAAAAACACTGAAATATTATTTCTCTGAGGAGATATTTTAAATATAATAATGCATCAAACGACCAGAGACTTAACATTACCGAGGGGAATTCAGAAGCTGAGTGACTAGCAGCCTTAAGGGTGTATTCCGATCCAAACTGCTTATTTTCTGATTCATTTTAAAATTCATTTTTGTTCTCAAACGCATCAAACTGGGAAATTCTCTTATTTAGAAACTATATGATGTGTCGTGCTTCTTAATTTTTTGATAAATGCAGAAAATACTGTAAAAAACGCTGTCAAAGTTGGCGTTTTGAACCGAATTTTCCGAAGCGGGCGATCTGGGAATGAAAAAGATGGTCATACTGAGAAAATAATTGTTTAAAAATCAAATTCTAATTAATTGAGCTGAAAATGAAATCACACGGCATGTTAAACATGTCTTCAGAAATCACCCCAGCAAGTTTCATGTTTTTACTTTTAAAAATGAGTCTGAAAATGTCTCAGAAAATTTCGAGCTATTGAGGGTGGAAAGATATTTTTTCGAATACACCCTTAAGAGTGGGATTTTCCAAACTATGATACGCATACCGGAACTGGCGAATCTTTAGATACTGCTACATGTAGGTTATACAGAAAATTATTATAGAACTGTAAAATGCATTATTATATATTTAGAAACCCCTGACCAGTCCGTCTAGTATGTCAGCGTATGCCAATAAGTCAAAAATGCTATGGATTATCTTCTCAAACGTATTACTACTAATAAATTATCGTAAAATATTTTGTGTAAATTTTCCTGTTATCTCATATTTATGCAAGTTTGTTTTATTGTATATTGAATAAATTGTATATTAAAATGTTACTTCCTGTTATTACTTGTTGTTACTTTTAATTAAAATATCAATAAAAGTTGATTATCCGACTATTAATTTAGTGATGCAATTATGCCATTGTAAATGTTAACATTACCTTTATTAGCAGCTGTACGGCAAAATTATCACGTTTGACTTAGTGGTGCATCTTTTAAAAGTTTGGTAACTCCTTAAGTAGAGCCCATGCCAAGAATAACTCGATTTATTTTTGGAACCAATCCGCGGTTCAGGCCGATTGTCACTAATTTTTGTTGTTGTAGTTTCGGGTTGAGTTTGAGTCGAGTCGACTCTAATTCTTTCCAGTTCGCGTCGGTTTCATGTACGGTTTTAATTCTAGCACGTCTGGTTCGGATTAATCTGGTTTTTTAAAAGGAAATCCAAAATGTTGTTTCAGATGAAAAACGGTATATTTGAAATTAAATGACCGTTAATTTTACCTATTCATATTACAGAAAATAAAAATTGAAATTACAGAAATCATTTCAAAATTGATATTACAGATAGAAATTTAGAAATTTTTTTTCATAATTGCATTAAAATATCGATTAATGTTCTTTCATTTTAAATTTCGGTCCGGATTTTTGTTGGTGCATATTAGGTTTAGGTCGGATTTTTGGTTGTGTTCATTCTACTTTGAAGTGCATGTACCAATTGAGGCAATGCGTTAGAACCAGGGATGTAGTAGATTTGTGGTAGAAGGATATAGTAGAAGGTATATGCTGTATACCTTCTGGATTTTTTACAGAACATCCAATTACCCTCTATTTCTAACGTAAAGCAATATTGTATACACTCTGTCATATACAATCTGCCTACAGCGTATACTTTCTGGTTGTTGTACGATTACAGCACTGCATATGACTCATTGCCTCGCTGCCATAAAGCTTACAAAAGAGAGTTTAGCGTTTCTGTGACTGACTTGTGCAAATGCTGACACATTATTTCATATTATTTATTCATGATGTTGTCGCAGTCTACCACAAAGAGGTGTTCAGAAACACAATATTAGAGTACATTTCTCAAGGACATGATATACACAACTCTCTTTAAATATATATATATTTTTTTTTTTTTTTACTTTGCATGCATTTAAGACCAGCTATAAAATTTTGAAAGGAAACGAATTGCAATTGAAGAAATGAACTACGTCGTAGCATCTCATTCAAAAACATCCCAAATTCGTTAATATGTATAAAAAACTCACATCTGGATATTAGCTTCTTACAAAAATACAAAACATTAATTGTAGATATTTAGGAAAACATTTTTAATAAAACTGGCTATTTTTCCACCACTTAATAATTATAGAAAGTGAAATGAATAAGTATACAAACTGGCATATGTCTTTCCGTAACGAAATCATGACTGTATTTTAGGTGGTAGAGATGCACTAAACAATGCACTACAATGCACTAAAATTGAAGGCCAAGGGTAAATATGAGCGAGTACAAAAATTGTTTTAATCACAATGTTACTAAAATAATAATAATAATAACAATATGGGCAATTGTTAGGAATTATAAGAAGACAAAATCTTCATCTCAGTGTCTCGATAGATCAATATTCATAGTAACTTGGATCTCGTGTTTGATTCCAAACTGAGACAGAAACACTGATTACTATTTCATAGTCATTTTTAGGGTTCCGGACTTAAAAAGTAAAAAAGGAACCATTATAAGATCACTCCTGTGTCTGTCTGTCTGTCTGTTTGTCAAAGCCATTTTACTCGTAAACTATGGAACGTGGAAAGTTCAAATTCGGGGAAGTAATAAAGACCATTGACCCACATATTTTCAGATTAATAAACATTCATAAATATATTTAGTAAAAAAGTAGAGGGGCTAATTATGCTACTTGAAAAACAAATCTTTTCTTTGCATAACATGTGGGGTATCCTGTGAAAGCTTTTGTAACGCTGAACACAAAAATACATTCCTTTTAATTTTAGGTGTTATATTTTCAAAGATATTGTTGAAAATGTAGCGCAAAAATATGTCCCCCCCATCTAATTCCGAATCTACTAAAACTAAAATTATGAAAAAATTAGAGGTAGTAGACGTTAATATAAACCTTGCCGGAAAATTATAGCGATTACCCTAGGTCACATAGTTTTTGAGTAATTAGCATTTTTCTGTTATACAGAAATTTCGATTTCCGGGCATTCAGAAAAATTGTTGAGCATCGCTGAATATACCTATCGTTGCAGAAGAATAAAAGCATTGTTGATAATGATTTTCGAAAAAAATTAGCCGAGATATTAACCCTTAAAGGTACGATCAGTTTGGACATACACAAAGACGGGGGGGGGGGCGTACTCTATGCCTAGTTAACAACTTTTAATGATATATATGTCTAATGCAATGTCCAGTAACAGTATAAAAGCAATAAACGTCAAATTGTTAAAAACATACTAATTTAAGGGGTCTCGGGACTCTAAAAAGTGGAAAAAATGAAAAAAAAGACCATTTTCAACATTTAATGTCTTAAAATGTATATGATTTTAAAAAAAACACAATTTTAATTGGGATAAAAAAATTGCAAGATACAGAATTAGTATTTATAGGGGGCTCGAAACTGTTAGACATCTGTCGAACAAAAAATTGGCATAACAGTTTACGCGCAGGATTACAAAATAAATGTTGCAACTAGAATGAAAATTTTGGTGCTTATTTATACTTCAGATTGTAATAATTTCCCTGAACTTAAATAAATTTGTATTTAAAGCATTTTTATATTTTTAATGAAATGTTGTAGTATTTAGCTAAATTTTGAAAATTTCAACAGTAAAATCACCTAAAAAACTATTTTTTTTGAGCAATAAAAGGGAAATTTTAGGTTCAGTTTATACAGACTAACATGAAATATATGAAAACATGTATAATAATCACTTATAAACAAATTAAGTTAAATAATGCTATAAAAAGTGATAGATTATCTTTATTAAGACTTACGATCGTTTCATCGCACAATCGGCGACATTTATTGTTTTTAAGTTATGTGAAAATATTTTCTATTATGATTGGTTTTGAAAATGTCGCCGATTGTGCGATGAAACGATCGTAAGTCTTAATAAAGATATTCTATCACTTTTTATAGCATTATTTAACTTAGTGAAATATATGTTTTGAAAATTTCATGAAACAATATTCAGAAGTTTTTGAGGTATCCTGCGCGTATTGCCCAAAAAACGTCATTTGCAAAATAATGACTTTAAAGTTTCGGAAACGCCGCTTTGGCTATTGAGCGAGTATAATTATAAAAGCCAAAACTTCTGTTTTAATGGGAATTTCAAGGAAACAATTATATCAAAATATTCAGAAAAGATAGGAGTTTAACATCTAACAAAAATTAAAATTTCTTAAATTTTGAAGCTTTAAGAGTCCTGCGACCATTTAATCCTTTCCGATACGGAGTAATTCTATTTATAAACTTATGAAATAATGAACTGACACCAGAATTTATAAACGAATTTATTAGAAAATGCAAGCTTGCTTATTTTCACGTACATGATAAAAGGAAAATTTAAATTAAATATTCTTGGTGCCGTTTGTCTGTTTTGGAATTAAAATTAGGTGTTCGTTTTTTAAGGGCATCGCCCTCGAAAGATTTAATTAGAATGAATTGCATAAATACGATATTTCATTCGCGATAGTTTGCATTGATTGTATCTCTCAATACGCCTCGAGTGACTTTAACAGTTAATTAAACACCTATCTGGAGAAACGCGGCACTGACCGAAATCAGTACCGAATTAAGTTCATCATAAACAGATTAGGATAATATTAAAAAAAGAGTTATACGAATAGCTATATTTGATATTATTTATGTTCCATAGCTCTTTGAACTTTCATGGTATACCCATTTACACTTTTCTAATATATACAGTTATACCCAACCCTACGTTGTGTAGCTTTTTACAAAGTCTTAGTATACTTTTAGTAACTTTTTTTTTGAGTGTGTTGGGTATTTATTGTAATAATAATAACTTAAAAAGATGTTATTATAAGTGGTATCATTTTTTTCTTTCTTCTGGCAACACGTAACTTGTCATGAGCAATACAGAAAATGATATAGTATCGATCCTGCAAGAGAAATATTTCCTAGAAACGTAAAAATCTGTTGCTAAAATTAGACAACCTTTTCATCAATTATTATTTTTGGACTGATGATTATTTTTGTCTTTGGAATGCGGTGGGTTTAGAGATAATAATGATAATTTTAAAAGTTATTATTATAAACGAAATTATTTTGTTCTTCATTCTGGTAACATACGGATTGTCATGGGAAATACAGGAAATGAATATTTCAATTTATCCAGAAATGATCGTATCGGAGAAATATCATTTAGAAATGAAACTTTCAATTTTTTGATGAATTATTATTACTTTTTTAAATAATGTAACTGCATGATTACTAATATGCAGAATTATAATTTTTTATTATTAAAAAATAATTTTACTTAAAAGTAAAAATTATTCAATAGTAAATTTAGTATTACACGCATTGAATAATTATTATATTATTATAAATCTTGATTAAGTTTCAATTTTATTAGAAGAATGTAGCTAATTTTTTCTTATATTTATTACATAATAATAAAAATCTTTTTTAAATACAGCATATAAAATTATGTAATGTTAATATAATGTAAAGTAAAGAATAAAAATAGGAACATAGCCTAAAACTTCAGTTATAATTTACATAATAAAGAAAAGTACCGTTTTGTTTCAATTTTATTTTTTATATAACTATATTTTATTTCTTTGGTAATAAATTCTTATACGAACATTAAATATAAATCTAACTTTTAAAAGCTTTACGAATATTTGTCATTTACTTACATATTGAACTTCAGTATCTAAAAAATTTATAAATACTCATTTTTATCATTTTAAAATTAGTAACTCCTGAATACATTATTAAGAATTCAAAGATATTAACATTAATAAGAATTGTTTGCCTATTAATGCATTGATAAAAAATAATTTATTAATTTCAATAATAGTTTTATATGGTGCTTTTAAAAAATCCCCATACAAAGCTGGTATATATTTAAAATTATTATTCCTTAGTAGCAGATTAACTCGGCGTTGTCTGTCGAAATTCTTTGAACTTTTCAGGTAAGACAATTACAATAATTACATCACATAATATAATCAAGAAATAAAATATTAATTTTATTAATGCACTAGCTAAGCCGCCCGACGCCGCCTGGGCCCGCTATATTATTCTTAAATGAACCTTAACTTATTTTAATAATATTACTTACATAAGCTGAAAATGTGAATATAATGTTAAAATGAAGGGTATATCGAGACAGGTAAACACCAACTTAAAATAATTATCATTAAGACGGTTCTTATAAGTCACGTCTATATTTTAGAAAAGGTGTTGTGTATTTATCTTAGAAATGACAAAATTTAAATCGTACAAAATTTTGAATTTACTTGTTGAATAAGATACTTAAATAAAAATTCAATTTATGCATAATGAAAGATTTCCTAAAATAGATGTGAATATAAGAACGATAAATTTATATCTGACATGCCGATTATTGCTGTAATTTCACAGTCTTATTTTAACGGCGAGAGAAAATGGTACGACATCTGTCGAAGAATTTAAACAACTTGTTCTTCTTGTGGACATTTTTAGGTTTGTCACTCAGTGAAGAATCTATATTCTGTGATGGAAATTCTTCTGCGTTAGCTTTTGATTTAAAATCTGAAACATCAAATGAATTCGGAGCCAACGATTTGTCGTTATCGATGTCTTTTGGATCCTTCAATGTTTCTTTCACAACATCTCGAGCTTTTTCGATAATATTTTTCACTCGATTTTTAAGTCGAAGACTAAATTCGGCATTTAACATGCCCTGCATGTCATCGTATATTTCAGTTTGTTTTTTAACCCAGATCTTATCAGGTTGTAAAACTTTACCATTGTCATTCTTCTCAGTTAGCAATGGATGCTCTAAAATTCGGTGAACGTTTGGTCTATCTTCTGGTCTATATCGAAGTATGCCTTGTAAGAGGTTCAAGGCTTGAAAATGATCTTTATTAGTCAACTTCACACAACATTGGGCCTCTTTCATTAGTGATTTTAAAAAAGGCATCTGCAAGCACTTGTGCACAAGTGGGTATATTTCATCCATCCATTTAGTTTTTCCCCACAAATGTCTTTCCATCCAATGATTTGAGAAAATATAAAAAACAACCATGCCTGCTGACCAAACATCAAATGCAGCTCCATTCACAAAAGGACGTTCACCATCTACTTTTTCTGGCCATGCCTCAGGTGGGCAGTAATACTGAGGAAGTACATATTTGTTTGTTGGTTTATCCAATTTATCCAGAGCGCTGAAGTCGCAGATTACTGCCATATTCTCAGATGTAATCAACAAGTTGTCTATCTTTAGATCTAAATGAGATACTCCGGAACTATGCAAGTAATTAAGATTCGTAAACATATCTTTCAACCATCCCACAGTAAGCTGAAAAAATTCTGGTTTGTAACGGCCTGCTCCAACGTGCCACTCATGAAGAATGTTTACCAGACAATTAGGATGATGTGGCATCAAAAACATATCCACATTTTTTCGTCGAATGATATCTAAGACAGGAACAATGTTCTTGTGATTGAGTTGAGGCCATAATGATAATTCACCCGGTGAAGTGATCCGGATGTATGACTTTGGCAGCTGATATTTGTTTGTTTCTTTTCGACTTTACAGCCAAAACATCACCATAAGATCCTCGTCCGATTTCATCAATAAATTTATATCCACTCTTTGATAGGATTTTGATGGCCTTTTTTTTTTAATGGTGTCTCTATTGTAGTGGACAACAGGCTCCTTGTTAGAAACTTTAATAACTTTCATCTTAACCATAATCTTTGAAATAGTCAAATGATGTTTATATTCTTTTAATAAACGAATATGGAAGAAAGATGGAAATACTTCATTTTAACTGTAAAACAGTAACTTTTAATAAGATATTTTTTATCAATATAAATAATTAAAATGATTTTTTTTTTTACCAATATCAATATAAAGCTTTAAAAAACTTTTTTTACATCAAAATTACATGAAATATAAATCAAATTATAACTCTCAAATACTTTAATCGCTTTGATAAATCACACAAAGTTAATCGCTTGCAATTATCAATGATATTAAAGTTGAAATAATTATTAAATAGTTCATTGTTGTCCGGATTAAAATTACAATAGTTATTTTTTGAAAGCATTGTTAAACTTTATGTGCAAGTAAGTTTAATTGTTTATTAGTGAATCTAACAACAATAAAAATACAAGAAACGCAGAAGGACAAAGGAATTATAGCAAATTTTTATTGTTCAGTTTTCTGGTTTTAATCATTGTTGTAAATCTCAACTCTGTATTGTTGATGTTTTAAGCAATCGTGGGCTGGTACAAGTTTAATTTTATAGTTGTAAGCGATGTATGTGACTCCATTTTTTGAAAATCTATTGTTGTCAGTATCACTCTTGTTTGATTTTTTTTTTGGAAAAGTTTTCCCCCATGCAAAGAGCAGGTTGTGCCCAAACAGCTTGCTTCTAATAGGGTATAAGTGACAAAATATTTGAATATTGCATTGTGCTCGAAATTTTATTTTTTTGTTGTAACCGAAGTTTGTGGCTCCATTTTTTGCAAATCTATTGTTGTGAGTAACACTCTTGTTTCATTTTTTTCGGAATATTTTTCGCCTGCGTAAAGAGCAGGTTGTGTCCAAACAGCTTGCTTCTAATGGGGTATAAGTTTCAATGTACTCGAATATTGCATTGTGGTCGAAAATGATGTTGCGTGTAACATTTGAAAGGAAAAGGTATAAAATTCTGCTCTTTTAGGATTACCCGAAACCGATAAAAATAATTTCATTAACTCGAACCCGACACACGTCAAGCTGAAACCGATCCGAACCAGACCCAAACCTGAAGTGAAATAAAATGAATCCACATTTTAATACAACTATAAGAAAATAGTCTCATCTCTAATAAAAATGTTATCTTTTTGTGTTAAAATGAACAATTATATACATTAATATTCACATATATAACTTTATCAATTGAAAAATATTCAGGAATTTCTTTTGAAAATAGGGTTACCCGACATTAACCGTTAAGAGTGAAAAGCCAATCCGAAAGCTATTCGAACCTCAAACACTTCAAGTCAACCCATCCGGAACCTGATTGACAAGGAAAAAAAATATGGTGAACCCGACTCTATCCTAAATGCGGGTCGTCGGATTTATATAAAATCTGGTTACCCAATACGATGGAGGACTCTAAATCAATTCGATTGAAGTGGGTCAAAAATGGATTTTAAGATTTGACTTAGGACAAAAAAACAAGAACTACAACAACAAGAAAACAGTTAAAGTATGTAATTGAAATAACGTAAAAATTGCAGCAATCACTATAACGTGATCCATTACTTTTAACGCCCATAAACCGTTTGTATGGCGAAAATTTTTAATGGGAGATATATTCCTAAAACGGGGAACATTGTGCTACGCGCTTTGTTATTCTTAATACGGCGAACAATGTAATGAGGCTCTTTGCACTTCGCACCCTATTTTAAACTTTCATCCTTTAGGATTAAATTATAAAAATAACAATAATAATATTTATTATTAAATATACATAACATTTTGAATTTTCTTAATTTAAAAGTTAGTTATACTCTTTTATTTAAATAAATTAATCTTTGCTGAAATTGTTAAAAGAATATGTTTTGAAGTATAATGGGGTTTTTTACTTGTAAAAATTACCACCCAATGTATGAACTAAAACAGTTTATTTAAACAATACAAAGATTTTGGTTAACCCCACCCAAAAAAATTAATAATAATAAATAATAATAATAATATCGCTGATAAAACCATTGTTGAAAAAAATAAATGACCATGTTGTTGAAAAAGTAAATAACTGTAGACAGTGAAGTAAAAGTAACTCGCATAAAGGAAAAATGCTCAATTTATAACAAAATTGTGTGTGTATGTATGATAGTGCAGAAAGAGAAGCTTATAAACATTTTGTAAAATTCTACTTGATTTTATTTTCAAAATAAAAATAAAAAGTCAGATGAAATAAAACATCTATTTTAACGGAGTTCTTGATAGCATTACGCTAAGTAGAATTCTACAGGTAAAACTTGAACAAAAACAACTTCTTTGGAGTTCGTTAGAAACATTTCAAATTATTTTAACAGAATGAGGAAACACAAATTAAACTACGATTTGCAATAAAAGTATTACATGCGTAAAACTTCGAGATATATTCGTAAATAAATCCTCCTAACCTTCATTAATGGGAAACTGGATTATCGTATATTTCCGTGTATAAACCGATCCGTGTACAAGCCGAGTATACGACTTTTCAATGAAAAATCGTCCAAAATCGGAAACCCGTATGTAAGCCAATGTTAAACAAAGGTGATAAAAAAATTTAGCCAACGAAAACTCAGCACCTTTTTTTTACCCGATTGTCACGAAGGTTTATGTGTTTGACGCGTATCTGGGTATGTGGAATTCTTTATACCCTCGAAACATCGCAATGGCTGAATGGATTTTAATGAATGAAGTCTTTAACGATTCGTCTTAACCGTCCAATGGTTATAGGCTAGGTTTTGTTTTTATAAATTCAAAATGGCGGTAGAGACGAAATTTTTTTTAACGCACCCTATTGAGTGGCATATCATTGGATAGGTTTTTCAAACTGAAGAGGATGTTTCATTGACTATTTTACAGTCAGAAGCTCCGTTTAAATATTACACAACCTGGAAGTTGTGTAGGTAGGATCCCTAGCTTTACTGCAACTCTAACCTTCATAGACATCTACAGGCCTCATCAAAATTGTGTTTATAGGTAGGAATTAACAATTAAACGCAACTTAAAAGTCATCTGTACAGTAAATAAAAAAATAGGTAAGTAATATAAAAAATAGTTTCACATTGATGAGAAATAATTTAGTTCGCTTTTTTTAGCAGTCGGGTTTTTTGATTTTTTTTATTTAATTTCTACTTGTTTTGTATATCTAATAGGAAAAAAAAGCGCTTTTCGAAATTATTGATATCTACTAGATATCTTCGGTAGATCCCCGGTGACCTTACTTCTATTCTTCAACAATCGGACGTTTTTCTAAATGAATCATTTAAGGCTGTTCGTAACTGCTCTGCTCAGCGAGCGCAAAACGTTTTGACAAATTTACAAATTTATTTTTTTAGCGGAAAGATATAAAATTGGAAAGTCTGGCCATGGAAGAGATTTGGAATCGAACCATTTTTTCCATTTTTTCATCAATCAATTACATGTTAAGTAATAAGCTATTTTGATCATGTGACAAACACGATTTTCGTCCTTCACGGAGTACTTTTTCTGCTTTCTTCGGGAACTTCGGTTCAAAACGTCAACTTTGACACTATTTTCTGAAAGATCTATTGCGTTTTCAAAAAATAAAAAGGGAAAAATAGCTCGATTACGTAGTTTCTGAACAACAACACCTGCAAGCTTCATGCATTTCCGAACAAAAATAAATTAAAACTTATGTCAAAAAGTTGCCCTTTTGGATTTGAGAACACCCTTAAAGATAGGCTCCGTTCGAAATGAGCTGAATGGATGTCATCTGCGGATGCAGCTGTGACAAATGGTGATAATTTGAAAACAAGTTAGAAATTGCTCGTCAAACGTGGCAAATGAGGTGCGTTCGTACTATAACTAGTTTTATAAATTTTTTTGCACCGCATATTGCACCGAAAGTATATTTTAGTGTACTTCCTAAGTGCCTATAAATTTTATCCTGTTCGAAAGACTATAACATCATTAAAATGCATTTGCAATAATTTTTTTCCCACTGGCCGTAATGTAACGGAAAACTTTTGACTGTCCCTGTAATTAAACTATGCATCCGATTTTCATAAAATTTGAAATGACTCGACAAAAGTTTTCAACAATTATGTATTTAAAATTTCAAACCATTCGGAAGGCTGTAACATCATTAAAATGCACTTGCAATAATTTTTTTCCCCATTGGACGTAATGTAACGGAAAACTTTTGACTGTCCCTGTAATTAAACTATGCATCCGATTTTCATAAAATTTGGAATCACTCGACAAAATTATGCAATAATTATATATTTTAAATTTCAAACGATTCGGTTGCGTAGTTTTTGCGCTGTTATATGCGAACGGACAGAGAGACGAACAGATAAACAGACGGACAGACAGACTGACTGAACGACGACTATAGATGCTACTTATTTATATAATTACGAACGCACCTAAAATGTTGACATCGTTGCTGTCTCTGAATTGAAAAAGAAGCTTGACTTGAATTTCCATAAGAAATGATCGTCCGATCTTTCAAAAAATGTTGCAACAATAATGCGATGGATGGAACTGAGGATGATGCTATTTTTGAAGAAAATGGTGATGATAATGAACTAGATACTGACGATATTCATCCTGATGTACCGATAAAAACAATCTTAAGGAGTTGCTTGAAAATTCTGATAATGACTTCGATAGTAAATGAGCATTGGTGACTTTTCCATTGTAAAAAAAATGGAGTATTAAAGTATTTTTAGAAAATTTTAAGTCTTTTTTATGTTTTTTATATTTATTATCCTTTTTATTTTAGAATATCAAATTTGGAAATTTTCTTAGACTCGTGCATAAGCCGACCCCCTGACTTTGGAGCCAAAAATGTCCAAAAATTCTCGGCTTATACACGAAAATATATGGTTTACGATTAATTAATGGGGGAGGACCAGCTTCGCGCAATATCTTGACATTTTCTGACACTTTAGGAATCCATTAAAAAACTGATGAAACACTCTCACTACAACTCTTAAATAGGAAAGTAAAATGAAAAACGTGCCGAACACGCCTCTACAGCTCATATTCAAAATATTCGTATAATTACTTTTTTTTTACAAACTGAAAATATCGTTTGGCAAATGTAATATCTTTTTATGCAAATATGCAAACGATATTTTTTATTAAGAACTTATTGTTGATTAAGCTTATTTATTATCTTAAAATTAATATCATTTTTGAAAAGATTAATTGAAAAAAAAATTATTTTGAAAAGTCAAAATATTAGAATATTTATTCAAGTGGTTCAAAATATTAGAATATTTCACATTAATTCTCCTTTAATTATCACCAATTCATAACTGGTGGCATCATGAATTAAATTAAGACGATTTTATTTAAAATCAATATTCTCTTTGCAGTTTGTTTGCTTTTTCGTCCTAAAATGGGTCGTAAGAGTGATATTCCTGAATCTATTAAAATTAGGATGGCTGATTTGTGTTTGAACGGTAAAAATCAATGTTATATAGCGAATTTTTTACACTGTTCGCAATACAGCGTTAACAAAATACTTACACAATATTTAAAAAATGGAAAATTTCAAAATAATTGCCGAAATGGCGGCCGAAAACTAAAAACATCTACTAGAGATGACAGGAAACAGAAGCGTATAGTTAAGAAAAACCGTTTTAAAAGTGTGCGATTCCTTCACCGAAAATGGAAAGGAGAAGGAGTTGAAGTTTCTACATCGAGAACATTTAGACGTCTCCATAAATTTAAGTTTGAATCTCGTGTACCGAAAATGAAACCTCTCATGGCTGCAAAACAAAAGCGTATAAGATTGAATTGGTGGAAATCAAGACGTTTATGGAGCGAAGAATATTGGAAAAACATATTAGTTACTGATGAAATTATATTGTGTAGATACAAAACACACTTTCATCACTAAATAATATATTTTTTCAATCTTCTTCGCTCCATACACTTGATTAACACCAATTGAATCTTATACGATTTCGTTTTGCAGTCATGGGAGATTTTGTTTTCGGTGTACGAGATTCAAACTTAAATTTATGGAGACGTCTTAATGTTCTCGATGTAGAAACTTCAACTCCTTCTTCTTTCCATTTTCGGTGCAAAAATTGCACACTTTTAAAACGGTTTTTCTTAACTATACGCTTCAGTTTCCTGTCAGCTCTGGCAGATGCGTTTGATTTTCGGCCGCCATTTCGGCGATTATTCTGAAATTTTCCATTTTTAGGATTCCGTACTTAAAAAGTAAAAACGGAACCATTATAAGATCACTCCTGTGACTCTCCGTCTGTATGTCTGTCACAGCCATTTTACTCGTAAACTATGGAACGTGGAAAGTTCAAATTCGGAGAAGTAATAAAGACCATTGACCCACATATTTTCAGATTAATAAACATTCATAAATATATTTAGTAAAAAAGTAGAGGGGCTAATTATGCTACTTGAAAAAAAAATCTTTTCTTTGTATATCATGTGGGGTATCCTGTGAAAGCTTTTGTAACGCTGAACTCAAAAATGCATACCTTTTAATTTTAGGTATTATATTTTCAAAGATATTGTTGAAAATGTAGCACAAAAATATGTCCCCCCCCCCCCCCATCTAATTCCGAATCTACAGAAACTAAAATTATAAAAAAAATTAGAGGTAGTAGACGTTAATATAAACCTTGCCGGAAAATTATAGCGGTTATCCTAGATCTCATAGTATTTGAGTAATTAGCATATTTCCGTTATACACAAATTTCGATTTACGGACATTCAGAAAAATTGTTGATCATCACTGAATATACCTATCGTTGCAGAAGAATAAAAGCATTGTTGATAATGATTTTCGAAAAAAATCAACGGTAATTAGCCGAGATATTAACACTTAAAGCTACGGTCAGTCTGGACATACACAAGGACAAGGGTGGCGTACTCTATGCCTAGTTAACAACTTTTAATGATATATATGTGTAATGTAATGTCCAGTAACAGTATAAAAGCAATAAACGTCAAATTGTTAAAAAACATTCTAATTTAAGGGGTCTCGGGACTCTAAAAAGTGGAAAAAATGAAAAAAAAGACCATTTTCAACATTTAATGTCTTAAAATGTATATGATTTTAAAACACAATTTTAATTGGGATAAAAGATATAAGTATGTTCTTTCGTTTCATGTATTTAAAAAATTACAAGATACAGAATTAGTATTTATAGGGAGCTCAAAACTGTTAGACATTTGTCGAACAAAAAATTGGCATAACAGTTTACGCGCAGGATTACAAAATAAATATTGCAACTAGAATGAAAATTTTGGTGCTTATTTATACTTCAGATTGTAATAATTTCCCTGAACTTAAATAAATTTGTATTTAAAGAATTTTATATTTTTAATGCAATGTTGCATTTAGCTAATACAAAATTTTGAAAATTTCAACAGTAAAATCACCTAAAAAAATATTTTTTTGAACAATAAAAAGAAAATTTTAGGTTTAGTTTATAGAGACTAACATGAAATATATATTTTGAAAATTTCATGAAAAAATATTCAGAAGTTTTTGAGGTATCCTACGCGTTATGCCCAAAATACATGATTTGGAAAATAATGACTTTAAAGTTTCGGAAACGCCGCTTCAGCTATTGAGCGAGTATAATTCTAAAAGCCAAAACTTCTGTTCTAATGGGAATTTCAAGGAAACAATTATATCAAAATATTCAGAAAAGATAGGAGTTTAACATCTAAAAAAACTAAAATTTCTTAAATTTTGAAGCTTTAAGAGTCCTGCGACCACTTAATCCTTTCCGACACGGAGTAATTCTATTTATAAACTTATGAAATAATGAACTGACACCAGAATTTTCTGTTTTGGAATTAAAATTAGGTGTCCGTTTGTTAAGGGCATCGCCCTCGAAAGATTTAATTAGAATGAATCGCATAAATACCGTGGGATTCGCGACAGTTTGCATTGATTGCATTTCTCAATACGCCTCGAATGACTTTAAAAGTTAATTAAACACCTATCTTGAAAAACGCGGCACTGACCAAGGCAGCGTTGTAACTTTGAGACCTCAATTCGAAGCGCGCTAAGCACAATGCCAAATTTAAACTTTGAACAAAGGTTTTGTTTTAGCTACACTGTAGAAATAAAGGTTATTACTACGCTGAATTTAGTTTCATGAAATGCCAAATGAAGTTTAAGTATGCAATTGCTTTTATTGTCAGTACCGAATTAAGTTCATCATAAACAGATTAGGATAATATTAAAAAAAGAGTTATACGAATAGCTATATTTGATATTATTTAGATTCCATATCTCTTTGAACTTTCATGGTATACTCATTTACACTTTTCTAATATATACATTTATACCCAACCCTATGTTGTATAGTGTTTTACAAAGTCTTAGTATTCTTTTAGCAACTTTTTTTTTTTTTTAAATAATACAATTACAAATTCATATATTTATTCTACGGAACCCTCTGTACGCGAGTAATGCTCGCACTTGACCGTTTATTTAATAATAAACTGAGGTTTTTTGTCCTAGAAGATAAAACTGACATTCATATTTCTCTCTGGATTAAATATTAACTTATAGTTCAGTTTTCATATCAGTATAAAATAAAATATATTTAAAAGATAGCTATTTCAAATCTATTCTATTGCAGGTATCAGAAGACTATTTAAGAAAGATGAAAAACAGCAATTTTACATTACTGGGTTTATCGTACAATTCAGATGAACTTCTGTACATTTCATATGCCCAGGTGAGTATTTTACATTTTTATATGCAACTCATACGTGCATATCAACAAAATATGAACTAAGAAAAACAATATATTAATAGTGAGCAGCTCCAGGAAAAATCTGTACATATCATTTTAGCGTTATTAATAAATTAACGACTCATTCACCAACCCTAAAATAGCTTTAATACAATTCTGCGAAACTAGTATTATTGACAAACAAATAAGCACAAAAGAGAATTTTAAAGTAAATAGAATCAATTGATCATAGATATATAACAGCGATTCTCCAACTATGGGTCGTGATTCACTGTTGAGTCATGGGCTATGTTTAGGTAAGTCGTGGAAGGCTTGGTTAAGTCCTCATTAATTTATTATAAATTTTATCTGCAGTAAAAATATAAATTGAACAGCGTTTATCATTTTAAAACTTTTAACATCGTAAAAAACTATAGATTATTAACTTATGAAAAATATCGCCCCTGATATCGCCCCTGTCTTGCAATAAGAGCGTAAGACACATATTTGTGTTAAGTGTATATATAGAATCAGGAAGCAATATTTTATAATATCTAATAACGGCGTACGTGTATCTCTATTAATGAGAGAGTTGAGCAGAGCTTAATGCTCAGGTACTATCCGTATATGTAAGAAATTAAGGGCTTAAGGAGCCACTTGAGTTCTAATTACAAATCATAAATTTTTGCAGGAAAAAAAACTGGATGTAAAATATACCTAAATATTAAAACTTCACTTCCAAGGGTGCTTACACAGTAAGCAATTACAATGTAAAGAATTCTTTGTTTTGGCTCTCATTTGTACCTTACACCCTTCTTGCAAAACAGGACCTATATGGACTTTCCCGTTGTTGCCAAATAATGTTTTAAATTGCATCGACTTTTTAATTGAATTTGTTAAATGCATTCAATAATAAATATTTTGTCCTTATATATTAAAATAATATTTTTCGTTATGGTTATTCAACTTTCATTTTAATATTTCCCATTATTATTCTCGAGTGTATTCTTTTTTCAAAAGTTGCCCCTTTCTATTGATAGATTATACAAAAGTTCTATTTACTTGCATGTAATATGGGTTTCGAAACGTTTTCAAACTCTAATCTGTGTCGCGTAAAAATAAAGTTTCGGGACCAAGATATTTAAGTTAACATTTACGCATATTAAACAAACAACAATTCGTACATAACGTGTCTCACCATAGACGTTCAAACTTTAATCAGTGTCAAGTAACAATAAAGTTTGGGGACCAAGATATTTAACTTCAGTACACTTAAGCTTATTAAACAGACATTAATACGTACATAAGGTGTGTCACCATCACCCCACCCCTGATATGGCTTTATTATTTACCAACTGTTCCATAAATTCATGAATATTCCAAAATTCATAAGAGTGGAAGGCAATCGGCAAAACTGAATGCTGTTTGCAGAAAACTCATTGAAACAAAAGAGTGTTGTATTTTTTTAGTACGATATATAATTTACTTGGAACATTCGTCAATAGAGGGTGCTGAACGAATTAATATTAGATTATGTTGCGGTAAACAGTGCTTGTCTGCATTCGAATAAACTTACCAAGCATTTTAAAACCCCAAATGTTGAATATCTCCAATTTACTACGTTAACTATTGACAATCGCAATGAATTATTAAGGAGGTTTTTCTTTATGTTATTCGTCACGAAATCTTCTACACCAAAAAAGATATGCGGCATTAATTTTCTTAATCGCCTGCAAGATATATTCAGGCACATTTAGCATTTAATGTTGTAAAATGCTTGTGCAATTTCACCTGAATGGAAATAATCGTTGTTTACCATATAGTTAACGGATTTTAAATCGTGCAGAGCTTTACTGATAAATATTTAAAATAAATTGTTTTACCGTACTCAACGATAACTTTGCAATAAATTTCACGCAAGCTGCATTCAATTATACCGATTCATTCCGCTTTTATGTCCTTCCGTGATATGTTAACTAATTTATGGTACACTTGGCAAATATTTTTTTTAAATTAAAATTAAAAAATAATCTAAAGTATTAAATGCGTTGTCTTTTATGAATTCTAATAATGCTTACATATACATACCAGCAAACTTATGCTTTCACCTAGCATCAGTATATCCTTGTAAGTCAGGATCAAAGATTTTATTAGAGTGTCTTTATACATAACAGAGTAGTGAGACATACTTAAATAGCGAATGCTCAGATTAATATTTTTGTCCGTTTTTATGGCAACCCGTATATCAAAACATGACAGTGTCCTCAAGGACTATTTCAATTAGATGAGTGAAAAAGAAGTCAACAAACATTTACTTAGCAGTAACAGCAGACTCATCAGACTTGGAATATATATATTCCCTATATATTCCAAGTCCAATATTATACAGACTCAGCAAATGCACATAGTGCAGGTCATTTTTCAAACGGTTTTATATTTTATACTATTTCTCCTAGTCTAAGCTTCCAACATTATTTATTTTGTCTTCATCGTTTGTAATTTAAAGTGAAGCTGCTTGGTATACACTCAAGAGCAAGAAAAGCTAGTACAACTACCTAATATCGTATAGGACCACCACGAGCATGCAGAAACGCCACAACACGATGTGGAATGGACTCGACTAACGACTGAAAGTATCTTGGAAGCAGTTGGCACCATGAATCCTGCAGGGAATTTCACATATCCAAAGGAGTGCGAGGTAGTTGACATCTCTCTTCTGAACAGCACCTTGCAAGGCATTCCAGCTATTATGAATAATGTTCACTCCTGGAGATTTAGGTGGTCAATGGAGGTGTATAAAGTCAGAATAGTTCCCCTAGAGCAATTTGATAATAATTCTGTAGTGCAGAGTATATCAAAAATTCGTCTCAAATTGGGTTATACGCAAAAATACACTAAATCACTTTTTTTTTAACTCCGTATATATTCATATTAGACCGGTTATACCAAAATATGATGTTTCATTTGTTTTAAATTTTAAAAAATGTCGTACTTTTTTCCTTCCGAAGGGAAAGCAAATGGTGACAAAAAGCTCTAAACTCAAAAATTGACAATCTTATCGAGGCTAGATCGTCGATATAGCTTTTAGAAGCTTTCTTTTTCTAAAAATGATAAAAGTACAAGACAAATTTCAGAAAGAAATTGCATATGATTTCTTTATATCATTTTCTCGACATCTCAATAAATTTACATGCATCATTTTATGATAATTATACAGGATAATTCAAAATGTTGCCCTGATAATAAATGTCAGTAATTTTACTTTGAACAACGATCGATATAAACAGATTGAGCACAATACAGAAGAAAGTTGAAAGTTTTGTTTGCACACTTTATAACTATTTTATGTAACGTCAATCGATCACATGAATTCGCTTAAAATCAATCTCTTCTGTGTGATTGCAAAAGAAAAGTGTGTAAGCTCTTGCGTTATGCACAGAGACAAAAACATACAGAGTGCAGAACATGTTTTGAAGCATCAAAAGAATTCTATTTATATATTTAAATATTGACATTATATTGATGTTATACGATAACTTTAGTCATGTTTTTATGTGCTCATTGATTTTTTTTTTCTTTTATTCGATAAAAGTATGAATAAAAAAAAATCAAAGGACAAAACTGTCTCATGGCACGTACAAAAATGTTTTGTGAACAGATGAAATTCTGTTTACAGTTGAGCAATCATACAACGAATAAAATGGGCTTGTGTAGTCTCCTGTTAAAAAATCATTTTTTTTAGTACATTTGGATCCGTGGCTCAACAGATTGGTCAACGATATCTTCTTCATAATATTTTTTATATTTTTTAACATCAGTTTTCGCAAACCAAGATGAGATTTTTTTATGTAACGATACCCCACACCGAATCATCAGAAATGGAGTATGTACATCACTTGATAGGAACTAATATCCTATCATTTTATTCGTTAAACGATTGTTCAACTTTAACCTTTACATCTGTTCACATCCAAATTATATGAGTTCCGTGAAACAGGTTGTCTCTTGTGTTTTTTCATTCTTTTACCAAACAAAAAAAAATTAGTCCTTGAAACAAATACTTCAAGAGCTACATCATCGTGTAACATCAATATATTACCAATATTTAAATATCTCAATAGACAAATTGTTATATTTTGATGCAACAACACGCTTCTCTTAACCTGTTCTTCAAAATATCTAACATACTATTTGGGTTTTTCTGTGATACTAAGAGGAGAATATATTTTCTTCCTATCATTATGTACAACGAACTTATTTACAGTCAGGGCAATTATTTTAAAATTTTGAATCATTCTGAATTTTAATTTATAAATAAATTCTAATTAGCTAAAATCCTTTTTATTTTCAGATGTGGTGTTCAGTAAGGAGTATCGAGAAACACAAAGAACATTATGAAAGAGATTTTCACAGTCCTCCTGAGTTTAGGTAAGTTGCACTTCCTGGAAAATATTTTTTATTCCTTAAGAGGGTAGATTTGATTTTTTTTAAGCCCTGCTTTCAATAAATGAATACAACTTCAAAATTTCAACTTTTACAATAATATTATTTACAGCTTATGAGTATACTATATGTTCCATTAGTATATTCTATTAAACATTCTTTGATGTGAACTTTTTTGTATGTTAATGTAGCTAAATTTATGCACAAAAAATAAACAATTTCTTAGAAATGTCTTATCTTTAAATAAAACTCTGTATAATATCAGCGTTTACATAGAAAGAAAATATTTCTTTCTGAGGAGGAAAACATAATAGTGCAAAAATGGATGCAAGGATTCGGTTATTATTTTAATCATGTCATCAGCTGACTGAAGGAAAATAATTCGTACATCTGCCAACTCATAATACTTTCCCCATTCTGCGGAAAAGACCTTGGCTCAATTATCCCTATGTATAAAGTATAAATAGTTTCCCCTACATATACACATTTAGTCAGTTTGAAATGTGTCAAAAAATTAAGAATTTGGCACGGCGACATTTTTTTTATAGGATAATAAAAGACTAAATTTAAAATTTCACTTATACATTCGCTGTCACACTTTCTGAAAGTCTAAAATAAAATAACTCCTCGTACATAAATGGCATCTTGAATTTAAATAATTTCAGATTCATTATTCTCAGAATAAGCGTCATTGTAATGCACACCAAAATCCCATTGAAAATACTACAGGGTGTGTTCACAAAGTTTCAAGACTGGTCTGAGAATACAAAATTTATTAAACATTTTTGTGCTGCGAACTAAAATTCTTCGAAATATGCATATTAGCATTTTTCAGCGTAACAGAGTTGAAAATAGCGAACAAACAAAAATACACGTTATAGTCTTAACATTCATATGAGCATGTCTATTTTATGATATTTCATGTCTTTTCGTAAAAAATCAGTGCTGTTCTACAATTTTGTAGTTTATTATATGCCTGCACTTAGTATTATTTTCGAGATCAGTATTCTAACTCCTAAGTTTGCCGCTACCCCAGCCGTATACTACACCTAAACCTCATTTTTGACTACAGATGTCGACATCCTAATGTTAACGGTATGAGAAAAGAATTTATTTGGACACTCTGTATCCGTCTAAAAAGAGACACACTATATCGCAAAGGAAATTTCTATGTAATAATTATTATTGTATCTTTCTCTTTATATATATATTTTTTTGCACATAAATAATCATAATTCCCAAAGTTTAAAATTCCTAACTTCTTAATATAAAAATCACGAGTAGTGAAACCTACTTAGTACTTATTGTCTCTTTTTTTATTTTTTTTCAAATATTTTGCACTGACCTAATTGATATGTAAGATAGTCCCTTTCAGAAATGCAACAAAATACATTCCCTTTAACATTATCCAGTTAAAACTTCGTCCAACTTTTTTGCTTGTCTGGTAATTTCTAGGAAATACTTAGCAAGTAGACAGCATAATCAAACATCAAACTGAAATTGCGTTTCTTCTGTCACGTAGCTGGTTTTCTTCTCACGTTTTGCTCTTGTCTAGTGTGTTAATAAGCTCTCTTCTGCAACCTTTCAATGGAGCAGATAATTACATGAAAAGGTTCTCGGGAAATGTTATTCCTGAAAGTAAATATGTATTTGCATTAAATACACAGCATACATAGTGTGGCATGGTTCATAAAGAAAGGTGTAATCAAATAAATAAACAGAAAAACTATGTGAACAAATAAAATATATTGAGAAAACAAAACAAATTCAAATTACTATTTTTATCTTTTTTTAAATTTAAAAAATATTTTTACATTGTGGAACTTAAGTATCTTAGTTCCTTTTATTATTATTCTTATGAAATACTGGAGTGGAATGCATACAAGGAAAATTACCTTTGAAAAGTTTATTTGAAAATTGTATTTAAAAAGTATATCTGAAAATTATATTTGAAAAGTATATTTAAAATTATATTTGACAAGTATCTTTGTTTCAAGCATTAGAGAATATTTCTATCAATGCATGTTTCTTTGAGCGTAAAGTAACATGCTAGAACTATGAGAATCAAAAAAAGATTCTTGCATCGGATCTATTAGTGGTAGAAAATCTTTTTGTGCCCCAAGAAAAAATATTACTTCTCTCAAGACGGATTTACTTCACTTTTCATGGTGTATATTTAAGAAATTCCTTTCAACGGTGTTGTGTTTTACAACATTATTTAAGAAATTTACTCAGCGTTTAGTGACTTTTTTTAGTTGTTTTATCCCTTTTAAAGGTCCGGCGTATCATTCAATTGTTTTCAAATGTCGGTCACTTTTTGTAGTTACGCGGTACTTTTCGTTTTATATTGCTTTTGATGAATTTGAAGCATCATTCTGCAGAACACAAGTCTTTCCTTCAAACCCACCTCTGCTTCTTCACATTGTTGAATCTCGCCGTAATTTTGTTAACACCACAAACGGCTGGAGAAGAAAGGCAGATAATTTTTCTTTAAAGGGTATATTTAAAGTTAGGAGTAAGCTTACGTTAATCCTTGATTTACATATCGAATGTCATAAATGTTATTGTTGTTTCTAATGCCCCCTGAACGGCTGAGAGAGCTGATTTCCCGAAGGCCTCAGATAAGGGAGGTGCAGCTTCCATTTAATAAGTACCACAGGTGTGAAACGCTGGTTCCGAAGTTTTCCCGCACAGTTTTTATCCTTTTCATGAGAGTGATCTCCCGGATTTAAACCTTTTTCCACATATCAACTTCTTGGAGAACACACTCCCCACACGACTAATTCCGTACGTTAAAAAGTAACGTACAATTAATTATTTTTTCTTGAAAGGGTACACTTAAAGTTAGCAGTAAGCTTACGTTAATCCTTGATTTACATATCTAATGTCATAAATGTTGTTGTTGTTTCTAATGCCCCCTGAACGGCCGAGACAGCTGATTTCCCGAAGGCCTCAGATAAGGGAGGTGCAACTTCCCTTTAATAGGTACCACAGGTGTGAAACGCTGGTTCCGAAGTTTTCCCGCACAGTTTTTATCATTTTCATGAGAGTGATCTCCCGGATTTAAACCTTTTTCCACATATCAACTTCTTGGAGAACACACTCCCCACACGACTAATTCCGTACGTTAAAAAGAAACGTGCAATTAACTCTGTTTACTGTTTTGTGTGCGCCAGTAAGTTTTCTCTGCAGACATCGTTTCTTAGTAGTTCTGTGGTTAAAAAAGCTTAAGGGGGCTGGTCACTCAGCTTCCGATTTCCCCTTACTAATGGAAAGTCTATGGGCATTTGATGCGTTCGTATATTTAAAATATCTCCCCGGGAAATTAATATTTTTAACTTCTATTTTTTGTGTACACTTCCTAAAAGATGTCTCTTTTTTTCTTAGTTCTCAAAATACTTCTAAAGTATAGACTTAATTATAGGAAGTGTTAAAATTTTATTCACAGTTCGCCCGCTTTTAACATATAAAATATTAAATTCAGCATAAATTTTAGAAATATTTTGAAAACTAAGAAATAAAGAGACATCCTTTAAGAAGAGAACACAGAAAAAATTAGTTAAAATTATGAATTTCCCGAGGAGATATTTTAAATATACGAATGCATCAAAAGTCCACTGACTTAACATTACGGAGGAGAATTTTGAAGCTGGGCAACCAGCCCCCTTAACCGTGGAAGTTTCAATACCCGTGAAATAATACACTATTTCATAGTAACTTAAATAATGCAAAGCCATGGCTTCATATGTAAGCCAAGCGTTCATATTTAGCTCTTTTCCGACGAGTTAATTGTTCGCACTACTTTTCCAGAATTTTGCCTTATTTAATCCCTTAAGAGAAGTTGTACTTCTTAGGACTAACATTCACGTGATTTTTACGGTGTGTTTTTTCGGTTACATAGAAAAGAGATATCACCTTTGGCCTTTTTGCATTATATTTAACGACGCTTCACTAGTATATTTAAACTTGTGTGTGTAAAAAATGAATACTTCGGCTTGTGCGACGAGGAGTACCTGCAGGTGTGAGCAGTGAACTTTCAATCGGGCGGCTGTTTTTATCCAGTCACAAGCACCTAAATCTCATTTGGTCACCAAATTATGAAAGGGCATTAAATTATCTATAGTTTACACCATTATTAGATTAAAAAGTTAATTTTTGACGAAATGGCGATCATTTGAACATAAAAAATCATTTTTTTATGTGAGCTCGAGAAGATAATCAATCAATGGAAATTTTACTTTTCATTGATTACACATTGATTGTACATTTACAATCATTAAGCTCCGTCAAAAACGATATTCTTTCTTTCAAATCAATAATGAAATTTTAAATTTTATAATAGCGATACCTTCAACAAGCAAAACTGATTGTATGGAACTGGCATGTCACGAAATTGCTTTACAGCAACTATCTACACACCTAATGGAATGCAAAAAAAATGCTAAATAAAAAAATCGAAAACTTTAATTCTAAGAAGTAAAACTTTCCCTTAAATTCTGTGATTAGTTAATGCTGTTCTCAACTGGTTTGCTCAACAAGTGCAAAACTTTTTGACACATTTACAAATTTATTTTTTAACGGAAAGATATAAAATTGAAAAGTCTCACCATGAAAGAGATTTGGAATCGAAGTGTGTTTTCGATTTTTTAATAAATAAATTACCTATTTAATTATAAGGGATTTTGATCACATGACAAACACGTTTTTCACACTTACTTGTCTGTCTATTTTTCTTTTGTGCGAAAATTCGATTCAAAATGCCCGCTTTGACATTATTTTCTGAAAGATCTATTGCGTTTGCAAAATAAACCGGAAAAACAGCTCAATAACATAGTTTCTGAACAACAATACCTGCTAGTTTCATGCATTTCCAAACAAAAATAAATTAAAACTATGTCATAAAGTTGCCCTTTTGGATTTGAGAACAGCCTTAAGAAGAATATTAATATTTTAAAATAGTGGTATGCAGCTTCGAGGATTTTGTGCATCTTATACAACCTCTCTATCCGAAGGCGTTAAAGAATATTTGATATGGGTCGTGTTTTGCCTCCCACATCTAACTCTATGGCCGTTCAAGGTACTCTATCCTATTAAAATTCTTTAAATTTCAAGTTTCAGGTATCAAAAGAGAGACGGTGAACTGGATGATACAGATGGGAATGATAATGCCTAATAAATATGCAAATGTGATTTATCACGTGGTGGATTGAATGGGTATTTAAACTAGGTAACTTCATACTTTCAGCACTGTTTTAAGCTAAACTTATCACTGATCAAAAGTTCCTGAAATTTGTAATAGTTTGGGGTTATTCAATGTACAAATAAAGAGAATTGCCGTTCATGGAACTTTTTTGTATTATAGTGAAATATTTTACATTTGAAACTCTTGGCTTCAATTTAAGATTAGAATTAAATTAAAGTCCTATGCTGTAGCTGAGTTTAAGATAATTTTCAGGCTTATAGTAGTTTTTTAATCACATGATCAGCTCAAGTTTGTTCATATTTAGTATGAGTCAGAGAGAGTATATTGCTGCAAATATCTTTATTCATTCAGAATTACATTATAGTATAAATCGCGATTAAATTATTGCAAAACTCAATTCTATTTGAGGGGCTACAAATTTTATTGTAAACCAATAAAAATGTTTATTTAATAATTTTATAAGATTAGGAACAGAGCTTGATCATTTTGCAATTTTCTATGTCACGTTAATAAATATTTTGTAACTTATAACCAATTCAAACTGAAAAATGTGTTAATGCAATATTACTAAGAAAGTACAGTCGTGGGTGAAAAAAGTAAACACCCCTACTAACTCTACAACAAATTATAGTAGAAGAAATTCATTGGTACCAAACGATTGGAAATAAAGTTTACTTTTAAATGATGCATATAAAATTTGCTTAGGGGAACGTCTACATATAAAAAAGAACCCGAACTTTGTTTTTTACAGTAGCAATACCCAATTTTGACATAAGAAATAGATTCTTCACCATTCAATTTGCTGAAATACAAATTTTCATGAAATTTGTAAGATTAATTTTCTAGAAATTAATTATTTTAAAATGGACATATTTCAGGGTCTGTATCCAAATTGAAATTCGGTACTCGATTGTTGAAATGCAACAGAAGGACTATGTCATTTCTATTAATGTATTATTTCATGAAAATATAAATGTATCACTCGCTAAATGTGTTTCACTATTGCGAGTCCAAATATTTAATTGAAATGAGTAATATATATTTTTTTCAAATTATGCTTTTCTGGACATCGTAGACGGTCCCTTAAAACGTCATTTGGACGTTTTTTATTCACAATTCAAAAACTACTTGCCAGAAAAATTTTACATTGCTAATTTGCGTGAAGCAGGACATAATAAATATAAATATATAAAAAAGTGTAGCTTGCAATTAATATTTTTTTTCAAATATTAATTTCATAATTCATAATTCATATTACAAAATTTTTAAAATTACAAATTCAATGTATTTATGTTTCGGGTTTTCAGTATTATAATTAAACAAAAAGATTATCACATTAGGATTATATTTTCAGGAGATATTTATAAAAATATGAAAATGTCATTTAACATTAGAAACTCTAAATTTTGAATGTTTATAGTTCAAAAACTTATCATCCAAATTAAATTCACTTCTAGGCATAGTTTAAACCGAAGATTTAAAATATATTGTCAAAATTATGTGTTGCCATTGAGAAAAACAAATTTTGGTCTGGTTTTTATTTGTAGATGGACCCCTAAGCAAATTTTATATACATCATTTAAAAGTAGACTTGATTTCTAATCGTTTGGTACCTGTAATTTTTTTCTATTATAATTAGTTGCGGAGTTGGTGGGGGTGTTTATTTTTTTTCCACGACTGTACAAGGCAACTATTGTTTCATTTTTAATGGTAAAAACTTTGAAAAAAGGAAGATAAAATAAAGAAGCACAAATACGTAAAATAAGTTCATTATAATGAAAAATGCTATGTACCTACTGAATGTGTGCAACTAAGTTAGCATGATACGAAAAGATAGGGGATAAATAAAACATTTTTCGATCGCATTAGTTTACATTTGTTTAAATGTGTCACTTTCAGCTTTAAAATGTGATCTTAAAGTTTTATTAGCAATAATATTAACAGAAAGCTTAAATAATAAAATTTTCTATCTAAATTTCAAGGAATGATTAAAATTTAAATAGAACTACGTATTTTACTGCTGTGCGAAGTTTTATAATGTTCTGTACGATTGATCCATTCTTTATTAAATTATATTAGCCTAATGCGTTACATTTTACTTTTATTATTATATGGAATTAATGTTATTACAAAAAATGAGCATAAAAAGTAAAATTTACGATTTTGTATGGTTAATATCTAGATTTTTATATACGAAGTGTGGCTATTAAATAACGAGACTAATTCTGTAAAATATTTTATCTTAAACTTATTCATATTTAGTTATTATCCACTTCAATGTATGCCCCTCCTTCATCCCTACAACGTACCATGCGAATTTTCCATTGTTTGAAACAGTGCTGGGAGTCTTCTTCTGTGACCCCTTTCATGACGCGTGCCACTTTTTCTTTCACATCTTCAAGAGTCTGAAATCTCGATCCTTTTAATGCAGATTTGATCTTGAGGAACAGATAAAAATCACATGGTACCATGTAAGGCGGATAAGGAGGATGACTGAGATATTAAACAACACTGAGATATTAAACTTGTCTAGAAACGTCTTGACAGACAATGCAGTCTGAGCCGGTACATTGTCCTGATGAAGGCCTCGTGACTTGTTCTTGCACAATTCGGGGCGGGTTTTTTTTTTTCACGGAATTGAGAAAGGACCTCAAGATAGTAATGTAAATTAATAGTTTGACCTTCAGGAACCTAGTGAATGCACACAACCCCATCGAAAATTTTCTCCGTTGTTGACGTGGAAGGGCGATCCGGGCGAACATTATCTTCAATGTCTTCCTGGCCATTTTGTACACGTTTAAACCACTCAAAAACCCGCGCACTTGATAAATATGCATTGTCGTTTACTTCTCTTAACAAATTATACGTTTCAGTAGTGGATTTTCCAAGTTTAAAAAGAAATTTCACATTAATTTATTGCTCTTTTAAAACACTCAACATTAAAATACTAAGACAATTTAGAGGCGGTAATCCATACAAGAGGCTTTGCGCTACACAACTCTTGTTCAAACGAATTTGCTGCATGCGAAGTTCTTCTGTAAGAGCATTAATCTCGTTATTAAATAGTCACATCTCATATATATTCATGTATTCAGAGATTATATTGTGTAATCTGTTTACAAACTCAATTTGTAAAAGTTCTTGCAAAGTTGTCTCTATTTTTTTCTGAAATTACATTTTTTTTTCAGAATAAAAGGATCTTTCCAGAATTCCATGAAATTTTCAGAAGTTTTCAATTGTCCTCAAACATCTTTTATGAATCCTTTGAAGAAATGTTCAATACTTCATTAAATATTTTTAAAATATTGATAGTTATGTGTTATTCGGAGACTTGATGAAAATGTCAACAAAATAAAAATATAAACCCATCTTTATATTTTTAAAAACTTTTCAATGTCTACTGTACCAATAGCATACTTTTCATACAGTTAATATTCAGCATAATTACGTTTACGTCCAGGCCAATAAAAAATTAGTATTTAGCAACACTTGGGATTTTCACAGGGTTATATAAAGAAAAAGGCTTATTATCCCTAAATAAGCCAAAACCGAGAGATACTACGAGGTCTGTCTGACAACTATCCAATGTTAATTTTTTCTGCGCGCTCTTGTGTTTCTAAGGCGGGCGCCTCTGTGCACTGTGGAAGGAGACATCTTAATGCACATGCTTGGATTTTTTCCGAGTAAGCCAGTCGTTGCATGCTGACCGCCGAGTGAAGTTCTGTAACATGTGTTCGTCGTATTGTGAACTTGTTGGGCAAAGGTACTACATCAAATTTTGGCAAAAGTTTGGTGATTCTCAAAGCGAAACTATTCGTAAGATTCATCAGGTGTTTGTAGACGATGCTATGGGGGTTGCATTATGACAACGCTCTAGCTCATTCCTCGCACCTGATTCCAACTTTCTTAGCATTACATTGAATTCCAGTAGTTTGCCAACCTCCCATTCTCCAGACATAGATCCTTTCAACTTCTGGTTGTTTCCGAGTTTGAAGGCGCCATTAAAAAGGACACCTAATTTTAATTCCAAAACTGACAAGCGGCACCAAGAATATTTAATTAAAATTTTACTTTTATAATGTACGTGAAAATAAGCAAGTTCGTATTTTCTAATAACTTCGTTTATTAATTCTGGTGTCAGTCCATTATTTCATCAGTTTATAAACATAATTACTCCGCGCCGGAAAGGGTTAAAAGAATCCCGTTTTGAGAGTAGAGATGAGATAATGCCGAACGCGACGGCGCGGTTGAACACCATTTCAAAAAAATGCCTTCCAGAAGTGTTTTTGGCAGTAAAGGAACGATGGGCTAAAATTTTGAAGGCGCGAGGAGACAACTTTGAAGGGAATTACTGTTCGAATTCCGTCAGATAGCTTATATATTTTTTTCGGTAAAAGGTCGGACACTTTTCAGACAGACCTCGTACTTTATAAAGGATATAATGATATGGTAAAATGATTATGTCTAACTTGATGCAACTGATTAGCATTCTATAGTGATGAAATTTTGACGATAGTCGATGAAATCAAAAAGGGAAAGAGATATTACAAAATTTTAGCAAAATTAGTGCATCATTTAATGAGCACAGAGCAGCGTTTGATTCACACAGATAAGACTCAATATTACTCGTGTACCCTAATATATCCGAAAGGAATACATATGTTCGTATTGCTCAAAGGTAAAAGGCACAATTATGGACAAATAGATGTAATTCCCTGCACATATACGTACAATCACTCAAAAACAGAGAGAATGCCTCATAATCTGTCTTAGAAACAAAATCAACATAACTCATTTGACTGTAAATTATGTCTTTTAAGAAAACAAAAGGATAAATCCGGTCTTCCCGGGTCACAGTGTGTAGCTGAAAACCATCATATACAGTAAAACCTCTGATTAGTGGACACGTCGGGAGCGTGGAATTAGTCCGCTATTCGGAAGTGTCCACTATTGAGAGGTAAAAATGTACAGATTTAGAGGTTTTGGGGATCGAAAAAGTGTCCGGTAAATAGAGGTGTACGCTACTCGGGAGTGACCGTTATGGAAGCTTTGTTGTATATTATTTCTGATGTTAATATCCTTGTTTCTCTGCGCATACTAAAAGAACAACGATGAATGAGGTACTTTTCGAAAGGTTCTGCAAGCGGCCTTTGAAGTAGTATATTTATATATCATTAAAACACGTTGTTTGATTTGAAAAAATGCAATTAATCAAAAATTAATCAAAAAAGGTACCAGCAAATAATCTCAAAGATTGCGGCGAGAAAAACTCGCATGGATCTTTTTTTTCTTTTTTTAATTGATAAATCTAATAGATTTTTAAGTTTAATATATATTTTTAGAAAACCCATTAACAATACCAAAAATCATATTTATATGAAATTTAGCAATAATGTGTTCTAATAAAGTTTTGAAACGTACTGAAAGCGATATTTTCATATTGGCCTCGCATCAGAGGTTAACAGCTGAAGAACTTGCTAAAAATCGCTATTTACAATCAGTCTTTTTATTTCTGTTCATTTCAGTGGTTTAAACGCGAAATTGGATTACATGTCTTAAACTTGTGTTTTATTTATATTAATTGTTTTATTTATTGTTTGATGAAGACTACTAAAATTACTAAAATTACTAAAATTTGATCTCTACACTGTACAAAAAAAAATGTAAATCTACAAAACTAATTTTTGTAAAGCTATAGAAATTTGTAGCTTTACAAAAGAATCTACTAAAATTACAATAATCGTTCTGAAATTTTATCTGAAACCCGGGTTGTAGTTACATAAAAATTTCTAGGCATCCCAGTTTCCTAAAAAATTCTTAGTAACCTTACAGATTTTTTTATTTACAGTGCAAAAGTGTATCTGTTACATGATTTTTTTTTTGTTGCCGTTACATAAAAAGTTCTAGGCATCCTAGTTTCCTAGAAAATTCTTAGTAACTTTATAATTTTTTTTTTACACTGTAGGGATCTTGCAAATGTAATTGTCATATCTTATGAGAACTGTTAAGTCTATGGATTTAGAATGCATTCGTATATTTCAAATATCTCCTCGGAAAATTAATAATTTTTACTCCTTTGTTCTTTGTATTCTTATTAAAAGATGTTTTTTCTCTAGTTCTCAAAATATTTCTGAAATACAGGCTTAATTTAATATTTTATGTTTTAAAAACTGACAAACTGTGAGAGAGATTTTAACACTTCACAGAAAATTAAGTATATATTTTTAAAATATTTGAAAACTAAAGAAAAAAAGAAATCCCTTAAGAAGAGTACACACAAAAAGTAAGTTAAAAATATTGATTTCCTGAAGAGATATTTTAAATATACGAATACATCACACTCCCATAGATTTAGAATTAGCGAGAGGAATTCGGAAGGTTACTGATTAGCATACTGCTGAATTTTTTAATCTGATATTTAAGATAATAACAAATTTGTTAATAGTTTTCATTCAGAACTGCTGTTGTACTTTCCTTCTAGATAATATTTCTGGTAAATAATTTTACAAACTTTTAAATTTTCTTTTCAATTTTAATCTACCCTATCATAGAACGTAGTTGATAATCGTTGTCTGCGACTAAAAAATCAGATAGTTGGATAGATATTGGAAAAATATCCGTTTATTTCCATTAAAAAGTTCCAGTGATTTTTTTCCTTATTTGAATGCATATTGTTTTAACATTTTATTTATTTTCCTGCTTTTTCTATGAAAATTAAATGAAAGTTAGTAAGATTAAATGTTAAAAAAATTAAAAGTACATATGAATGTAGTTAATAACAATTGAATTTATAAATGGTATTTCTTTCTCTGTTTGTTTTTTAATAAAAGACAATTTAAGTTTTACAACAAATAAAAATTGTAAAAATTACACAAAAAACATAATAATTATATTCTTTAAAAAAAAACCTCTTTTCTTCCCCTTTTTAGGTTTCCGTACTTAAAAAGTGAAATTGGAATCATTATAAGATCATTCCTGTGTCTGTCTGTCACAGCCATTTTACTCGCAAACTATGGAGCGTGGAAAATTCAAATTGGGGGAAGTAATAAAGACTATTGACCCACATATTTACAGATTATTAAACATTCACAAATATATTTAGGAAAAATGTAGAGGGACTAATTAAGTTACTAGAAAAAAAAACCTTTTTTTTTTCTTAATCGTGCTATATTTCTTATCGTGTGAAATATTTCGTAACGCTGAACTCAAAGCTTCTTTTCTTTTAATTTTAGGTATTATATCTGCAGAGGTATCGTAGAAAATGTAGTGCAAAAATATGTCCCCCGCCCCCTCTGTTTCCGAATCTACTAAAACTCAAATTATGAAAAAATTAGAGGTAGTAGACATTAATTTATACCTTGCAGGAAAATGATAGCGATTACCCTAGGTCACATACTTTTTGAGAAAAGCGCATTTTTCCATTACACACAGATTTCGAGTTGCGGGCATTCAGCAAAGGCGTTGTGGTGGTACCTATCATAGCAGAAGTGTAAAAGTATTATTGATAGTGATTTTCAAGGAAAATCGTCGGTAATTAGCCGAGATATTAATCCTTAAAGACACGGGAGGTTTGGACATACATAATGACATGGACGGCGTACTCTATGTACCATCGGCTTTTAAAGCCTAGATAACACGTTTTAATTTTATATTTGTGTAATGTAGAAGTATAAATCCCAGTAACAGTATAAAAGCAATAAACATCAAATTGTTAAAAACAAACTAATTAAATTAACCACATAAATACTACGGGATTCCCTAGTTTCCATTGAGTGGATCTCTCAATACGCCTCCCGTATCTTTAAAAGTTAATTAGAAATCTATCTGAAAAAACGCGGCACGGACCAAAGCGGCGTTGCAACTTTGCGACCTCCTGTCGAAGCGCGCTTAGCACAATGCCAAGTTTAAACTTTGAACAAGGGTTTTGTTTTAGCTACACTGCAAAAAGAAAAGATTATTACTACGCTGAACTTAGTTTTATGAAATGCCAAATGAAATTTAAATCTGCACTACTGTCAGTACCGAATTAAGTTAATCATAAACAGATTAGGATAAGATTAAAAAAAAAGAGTTATACAAAATTGCAATATTTGATATTGTTTAGGCTTCATATCTCTTTAAAAGTTTATGGTATAACCATTCATACTTATCTAGTATATACATCTATACCCAAAACTATGTTGTATAGTTTCATTATAGTCTTATTATTTTTAATGCAACGATTTTTTTTTCTACGGAACCCTCTGAGCCCAAGTAATACACGCACTTGGCCATTTATTTTTCAAATATAATATTTAAAATTTGTTCAGTGAAATACACATATTTGCTTGGTTTATAATATATCATCTTTAGTTTATATTCTTCATCTTTAATATATATCTTTAATTTATAATATATCATTAACACAAAACACTTATACATTTTTTTTTGTGTGTGTGTGAACTTTCAGTGATTCCTGACTTCTATAAACATGCATTGATTTTTGTGCCAAAACAATAAAATTCAAAAACCAGATTTCATAATCTAAAAGCATGCACTTTACCGAACAAAAACATTTATAACATAACATAACATAACATGCCTTTTAAAAGAATTGCATTTCTACCGTTCGTTTCGTCACATCAATTTCAGAATATGTAACATCTCATATTGTAAGTACAAGTCACACAGCTGAAAGCATTTTATGTCATTTCCCCCAATAGTTTCTTTTAGTAGGTTACATATTTTACCGAATTCTTCTTCTATTTCTATGGCCATTTTATTGCCTTTTAAAATGTGGTGTATAAAGTTTCTATGGCATGTACTCTCGCATGATCTGAAATACATATGCTATTGCCTCTCATTTGATTCGACCGGCCGTTTGGTGATGCAAGAAAATTTATTTTCAAGGCTGAATGGTATTCATAAACGTAAGCAACACGTGAAACATTTTGCGAGTAATTGCTGTTAAGTGTTTTAAAGAGTAGTTGTAAAGTCCGAGAACTATTTAGTACTTTAGGGTTACGGAGGTCCCCAAGGGTTTTTTCGCCAAGCAACCAAGATTTATCGCCAAATGATAAATCATATGTAACATTATAATAATACGCATATAGCCCAGTTGTAGTCATACAGGACGCACATATAATATATATATATATATATACACTGGTTTCCAAAAATTAAGGAAAAATCCCAAAAAGAGCGATAGCTCATTCAAAAAGAAACTTATCCGTATGAAATTTGCATATGTTGTTAACTAAAAGATGCTGAATAAAATTACAAAATGAAAATTAGTTACACTGCAATC
This sequence comes from Maratus speciosus, assembly GCA_963932465.1. Classification (NCBI taxonomy): domain Eukaryota; kingdom Metazoa; phylum Arthropoda; class Arachnida; order Araneae; family Salticidae; genus Maratus; species Maratus speciosus. The sequence continues at coordinate 499,837,332 of OZ010788.1, forward strand.
GGATTGCGTAATCTGTGAGGAGCATAAAAATGCATGCTAGATAGTACGGCTGCAAGTGTCGTTGTGATAATGAGATAAGAAAACTGAGATATCCAATTAATTAGTATGACCTCGTTGTATAATTTGTCTGCGATGTAGAGCTATTTGAAGATTGGAGGCAGGCCAAAGTCAGACAGGGGTGACCAGATGGCTAAATGTGAGTCCTTCTGTTGTTCATAGGTATTAGCAACAATTTCAAACCAGTGTTTCGACCTCCAGAAGTTTCAGCCAAGGACGGGCAAAAGTTACGATAAGCATACATGACCGGTATTTGCAGTTATGTGTACGAAGGAATAGAACAGCAAGCTTCTCTCATCTTAGAGCTTCCCTTGCTGCAGCCTCTGGAAGGTTTGTATCAACGTCTACTGTACGTATAAGGCTTCATAAAGGTGGTCTTTACATGAGGCGACCAGCCATTTGTGTGCCGCTCACATCACGTCACCGGAGGGAACGTTTAAAGTGGGCACGCCAACATGTCTACTGGACGGCTAATGAATGAACGCGCGTTCCCTTCACGGATGAGTCCCGTTTTAGCCTCCAAAGCTATAGTAGGCGTTGTTTGATAGGGAGGGAACAGGGGACACACTATCATCCATCAAACATTCGTAAAAGAGATTTATACGGAGGAGGAAGTGTCTGTGTTTGGGGTCGTATCTCTTTGGATGAACGTACAGGCCTCCATGTGTTTCCAAGTGGAACTGTGAATCCTCACTTCTATAGATATGACATTCTTGATGCTTATATGCGCCCTTATGACGGCGCAATAGGTAATGATTTCCTTTTACAGGACGACAACGCTAAGCCGCACAGGGCTCGCATCGTGGAAGATTATCTTCAGCACCAAACAATTCAGCGCATGGAATGACCAACTCGATCACCGGAATTGAATCCCATCGAGCATGTTTGGGATGCTTTAGGAAGATGTGTTGCTGCTCTCAATCCCCCTCCTCAGATCACTGCCACGCTTACAACAGCTTTACAAGAGCAATGTCTCGCACTTCTCAGCGAATTTATCGACCGCATAATTGACAGCAAAACACATCGCTGCATGTGCTTCATTGCTTCTAGGTGTGATCAAACTCCATATTAAAGGTACTTTTCCTATACCAAATTGACACATTTATTTTGCTTATTTTATAATTGTGTTAATTTCTGAAACACCACCATCGTCTGGTAATTTCTTTAATGTTATTTTATACCTTACTATGTGTTGTATATTGTGGCTCATTTTCATTAAAATCTATATGTAACATTTTGAATAATCGCTATTTTTATTGTTTTTCCTTAATTTTTGGAAACCAGTGTATATACATGATGTATATGTTGTATATATAGCACATACGGTGTAAATAATACATATATTATGGCGTACATGGCACATATACACTGCTCAAAACAATTAAAGGATATTTGAAGTTTTATATAAAATAAAGATATAAACGAATTTTTTTTTGCCGAAAATAGAAGAAGAGAATCACAAATGCAAATTTTTCCGGTTTTCAAACTGTGGAGTATGCAAATTTTGAGTTCGACGTCAAAAACGTCGCTTCAGCGGCAGCGAATGAAATTTGACTTTCAACTGGATAAAAGAGAATGAAGACAAGGATGATCGGCATTCGGTGATTGCTTTGTTTCGATGAGTACGATGTCTCAGCGAAGTCATTTGACAGATTCAGAAGCTTTGAGAATTGTTGGTAGGTTAGAAGGGGGACAAACTCAAGCCGAAGTAGCGCAAGCCATTGGAGTGTCACAAAGTGTCATTTCCAGGATCTGGAACCGTTTTTTGGAGAGTGGATGTGCAGGCCGAAGACCAGGGCAAGGTCGTAGACGGGCAACAACGCCCAATGAAGATCGGTATTTAGCGTTAACAGCTCGGAGACACCGAACCATGAACGCTACTCTTCTCCAACAACACCTTCGCTCGGCTACAGGCACCACGATTTCAACTCAGACTGTCCGAAACCGGCTCCATGCTGTAGGTCTGTATGCTCGCCGACCGATGGTATGTGTTAGATTAAGATCAAGGCATCGTCGCGACCGCAGGGAGTGGGCAACCGAGCATGTCAACTGGAGGAGAAATGAATGGAGCAATATTCTGTTTTCTGACGAGTCCCGTTTTTCTGTGCATCCGGATAATAGGCGTATTTTCATCTGGAGGGACCGTGGCAGTAGGAATAATCCTGCGTTCATGCACGAAAGTGTCAGATTTGGCGATGGTGGAGTGTTGGTGTATGGTGGCATCTCCATTGACGGGCGCACTGACCTCTACATCATTCGAGATGGAGCTCTGACTGGTCGCCGATATAGGGATGAGATCCTCAGACCTATTGTAGTCCCTTACGCTGCAGCAATCGGAGATAACTTCATTTTAATGGACGATAACTGCAGGCCACATCGTGCAAACCTGGTGGAGGATTTCCTTTTCGAGGAAGGAATCGTTCGAATGGAATGGCCAGCGTGTTCTCCAGACATGAATCCAATCGAGCACGTTTGGGACGCTCTAGGAAGACGAGTTTCTGGCCGCCAACAACCCCCACAAACTCTCCAAGAACTGGAAAGAGCTCTTCTGGAAGAGTGGGGCAGAATACCCCAACTCGTCATTAACAGCCTCATTGAGTCCATGCCTCAAAGGTGTTCAACGTTGCTGGCCGCCCGTGGAAACCATACCCCCTACTGAAAATGATTTTCTTTGAAGAAAACACCTTTTCTTATTCTTTTTTTCTCATATGCACAAATTGTGTTTTTTTCCTTTAGTACACAAATGCGCAATAAAATGCATTTTTTTCTGCCAAACATGTGTAATTTATTCTCATATAACCTACTATGTCTGTCGACCATGTATCAATCAGCTAAACAGTTTACCAGATACAAAATCCACCTAAAACTGCAATATCCTTTAATTGTGTTGAGCAGTGTATATGCGTTTGGAGTACATTATATATATATATATATATACGGCATATGTATATGATGTATATGTTGTATATATGGCACATAAGCGTAAATAATGCGTATATAATGGCGTATATGGCACATATATATGCGTTTGGAGTATATATATATCTATATATACATATGCATACATGATTCATATATAACTTTTGCGATTATCTTGTCAAAATCTAACAACAATCTTGGCATAATTTAATTCTGTGGTCGCCATAACCAGAAAAGTACCAACTATTTTTAGAGCACTCTGATTTATGGAATTCGAGCTGATATCTATTGTAGGAAATACAAATTGCAATAAGATCATCACTGACGAAGTTTATGAGCTCTAAACTATTACATGGATTGTTTTCGATAGATTGTCTCTGGAAAACCCTTTTATGTGGAAATATATGACATTCCCTAATCTAGGATAGTTACGTGTTATTGCAGCTTAAGAGACACATTCGATGATTATGTAAGAAAATCTTTTAAAAATACTGTTCATTTCTTTATTTTATAATAAATACATTGTAACTTTTTGATAAAATTTGTACTTGTTAGCGTGTATTTTTTTTTTCAGAAGTTTTCATAAGAGATTTTTTTATTGTTCGATGGAACACGCATATTTTTCTTTCTTTATATTATACCCTTAAATTATAGTAAATAACAGATAACACGTATTTCTTTTTTTACAAAAGAAAACAATAAAAAAGAAAAAGAAAAGAATTAACAATCATATATTATAAGCATGCACTTGTCAAAACAAACACCTTTAGAACCTGGGAGTTGGATAGCTATTAAAGAGAATTTACTCAATTCCGTATCGCCCATTAAATTATTGAATATGTAAAATTTCATATTACTTTGAGTATACATCTAATTATGTTCTTACACGACAATAGGTTTAGTGACTTACGGACAATGAATACTACTATTTTTTAATAATAATCTTCGCCTTATTTAACCCGAGGAATCTGCGATAAAATAAGTCAAATATGACTACTAAAAAGAGTACTGACTTCGATTATCCGAAAACCCTTAAACTTACAGCCGTAAAAATCAGAATTGGATGTAAGAAACATAGTTAAAACAATTGCGCCTTATTTCCCAGGAAAATATTTAATTTTAGTATCTGACATATTTTTCTACGTTTTTCTGATTTTTACACACATTTCAATTTATTATAAACTGTGGTGTGCAAGAACCACGCTTAATGGTTACCTGGAAAAAAATAATAATAGCAATAATTTTCCTGCTTTAAAAATATGTAAAATCATTTTAAAATTTTTATTCGATATATAAGATTCAATATACCAAAAATATGCAACTATTAGGTAGCTTTCTTTACAAAAAAGCTACCTATTGCAGCCGTTCGGAGGAAAGCGATTTCAAAAAATTTTGGTATATTTTCATCGATCATGACCCCCAGACCCCGAAACCACCCTCCGTTACAAATTGATATATATATATATATATATATATATATATATCTGACCTATGTCACACTGTAACTCCCGTAATTATGAACCGATTTCGATGTAATTCGGTGTGTACATAGTACATACCAATGTCTCGACCGAGTTCGTTGGCCAGCTTCATCCGCCGTTTTGTTTCAAAATGGCGGCCATTTAAAAATTTTAAAAAATTTTAAAACTTGAAATGTGGTACCAAAAAATTAAAAATGGAAACATATTTTTTCCTTATGTATTTGACCTTCATACAAAGATTCCGGAGCAGTTTTTGTTTCGTCTATATCTTAAAAAATGGCTGAGTTATAGCATTTTGAATTTCTAGCGTGGCTGACATTTTGAAACGTCCTGAATTTTGTCACGCGATAAAAGGCGTATTTATGAACCGATTTGGATGTAATTCAGTGTGTACATAGTACATACCAATCTCTCGACCGAGTTCGTTGGCCAGCTTCATCCGCCATTTTGTTTCAAAATGGCGGCCATTTAAAATATTTTTAAAAATTTAAAATTTGAAATGTGGTATCAAAAAATTGAAAATGGAAAAATATTTTTTCTTATGTATTTGACCTTTATACAAAGATTTCGGAGCAGTTTTTGTTTCGTCTATATCTTAAAAAATGGCTGAGTTATAGCATTTTGAATTTCTAGCGTGGCTGACATTTTGAAACGTCCTGAATTTTGTCACGCGATAAAAGGCGTATTTATGAACCGATTTGGATGTAATTCAGTGTGTACATAGTACATACCAATCTCTCGACCGAGTTCGTTGGCCAGCTTCATCCGCCATTTTGTTTCAAAATGGCGGCCATTTAAAAAAATTTTAAAAATTTAAAATTTGAAATGTGGTATCAAAAAATTGAAAATGGAAAAATATTTTTTCTTATCTATTTGACCTTTATACAAAGATTTCGGAGCAGTTTTTGTTTCGTCTATATCTTAAAAAATGGCTGAGTTATAGCATTTTGAATTTCTAGCGTGGCTGACATTTTGAAACGTCCTGAATTTTGTCACGCGATAAAAGGCGTATTTATGAACCGATTTGGATGTAATTCAGTGTGTACATAGTACATACCAATCTCTCGACCGAGTTCGTTGGCCAGCTTCATCCGCCATTTTGTTTCAAAATGGTGGCCATTTAAAAAAAATTTTTAAATTTAAAATTTGAAATGTGGTATCAAAAAATTGAAAATGGAAAAATATTTTTTCTTATCTATTTGACCTTTATACAAAGATTTCGGAGCAGTTTTTGTTTCGTCTATATCTTAAAAAATGGCTGAGTTATAGCATTTTTAATTTCTAGCGTGGCTGACATTTTGAAACGTCCTGAATTTTGTCACGCGATAAAAGGCGTATTTATGAACCGATTTGGATGTAATTCAGTGTGTACATAGTACATACCAATCTCTCGACCGAGTTCGTTGGCCAGCTTCATCCGCCATTTTGTTTCAAAATGGCGGCCATTTAAAAATTTTTTAAAAATTTAAAATTTGAAATGTGGTATCAAAAAATTGAAAATGGAAAAATATTTTTTCTTATGTATTTGACCTTTATACAAAGATTTCGGAGCAGTTTTTGTTTCGTCTATATCTTAAAAAATGGCTGAGTTATAGCATTTTGAATTTCTAGCGTGGCTGACATTTTGAAACGTCCTGAATTTTGTCACGCGATAAAAGGCGTATTTATGAACCGATTTGGATGTAACTTCGTTTAAATATAGTACATACCAATGTCTCGACCGGTTTCGTTGGCCAGCTTCATCCGCCATCTTGTTTAAAAATGGTGGCCATTTAAATTTTTAAGAAAAATTTAAATTTGAAATGTGGTACCAAAAAATTAAAAATTGAAAAAATATTTTCTTCTTATGTGTTTGACCTTGATAAAAAGATTCGGGAGCAGTTTTTATTTCGTCTATATCTTAAGAAATGGCTGAGTTATAGCATTTTGAATTTCTAGCGTGGCTGACATTTTGAAACGTCCTGATTTTTCTCACGTAATAACAGGCGTATTTATGAACCGACTTGGATGTACCTTGGTGTGTACATAGTACATACAAATATCTCGACCGAGTTCACTGGCCGGCTTCATCCGCCATCTTGTTTCAAAATGGCGGCCATTTAAAAAAATTAAAAAATAAAAAAAATTAAATGAGATACCAAAAAATTGGAAAGTGAAAAAGATTTTTTTTGTATGTGTTTGACCTTAATACAAAGATTCCGGAACAGTTTTTCTTTCGTCTATATCTAAAAAAAATGGCTGAGTAATAGCATTTTGAATTTCTCTTGTGGCTGACATTTTAAAACGACCTGATTTTTGTCACGCGATAACAGGCGTATTTATGAACCTATTTGGATGTAACTTGGTCTGTACATAGTACATACCAATGTCTCGACCGAGTTCGTTGGCCAGCTTCCTTCGCCATCTTGTTTCAAAAGGGTTGCCATTTAAAAAAAAATTAAATTTAAAATTCAAAATGAGGTATTAAACAATTGGAAAATGAAAAAGATTTTTTTATGCGTTTGGCCTTGATACAAAGATTCCGGAGCAGTTTTTGTTTCTGAAAATTTGTTCTTTTGTTTATATCTTTAAAAATGTTTGAATTATACCACTTTGAATTTCTGGCATGGCTAACATTTTGAAACGATCTTGTATTTGTCACGCGATAACACACGTATTCGCCTATTTCGATGTAAGAAGGCATGTGGATAGTATACATCAATACCTCGACCAAGTTCGCTGGCCAGATTCATCAGCCATCTTGTTTCAAAATGGCGGCCATTAAATAAAAAAAAATATGTACATTTAAAGTGAGGTGCAAAAAAAATTAGAAATTGAAAAAGGTTTCTTTCTTAAGTATTTGACCTTGATATAAGGATTCTGGAGCATTTTTGGTTTGTCTTTACCTTAAAAAATGGCTCAGATATAGCAGTTTCAATTTCTATTGTGGGTGACATTTTGAAAAATCTGATTTTTTGCATGCGACAGCACTCGTATATATCAACCGATTCCGATGTGAGTGAGCATGTGCACAGCAATTACTAAGATCTCGACCAAGTTCACTGGTTATCCTCATCCACCATGTTGTCTTAAAATGGCAGGCACTTTAAGAAATCGCCGAATTTGGCAGCCAAATATAAGTTACTTTAAAGAAAAGCAGCTTGGATAAAGCTGACTAATTTTGCGAAATTCTCATTCATTATGTTGAAAAAAATTAGTATTGAATATCCTATATTCGGTTTCCACTAAATTGAGCTTCGTGTGTTTGAATGATATAAGTTGGCTTTTTTAAAATAAGGGATATGAAAGCTACCTCTTCCTCCCGGCACTGGCCGGAAGGACTTTTTTTTTTTCTCTTTGTCTTTGCATAATTATTTCGAACATTACTTTTAATGTTTGTGCAGTCAACTGCACTGTAAAATACACAAATGGTTCTTCATCTACTAAAATATAATATACCACGAAATAAATATACAATAATTACTTCCGAGTTACACTGGTTCCTTAAAGCATTCTTCACCATAGAAAACCTCAGAAATCAATAAATTTTCCAGATTTAAGGAAGTATTTATACAGAGTTTCTTTTTCTGAAACTGTTTTTCTGGTTAATTTTATAGTGTTTAATTCAGTTTTCTTAACACTAAAACTACCGGGAGGGGTCAAATGACCCTTTTGGAATTTTCTTTTGGAATTTCTCAAACTAAAACATTACGAAATTTCTTTATATTTCACGATTTTTATTAAAATATATGATCATATTATTCCTTAAAATGCCTCATCTTCGAACTACCTTTTTTGTCTAGAAAAAAATATTTTAGGCTTAACAACCGCAAGGGGTCATTTGAGCCCTGAATAAATTTATGTTAAATCATAAAGGTATAAGGGTTTTATTTTGTAAGAACATTAGTAACTTGCGTACTTTTGCTATTACATCATTTATTCTACTGTATTACATCATATTTGTTAACCCTTTCAGGGGCAAAGCGTTTTAAATGCTAAAGTATTGAAGGAAATCATTGCCACCGGAATTGACCAACAAATTTATTCGTAAGTATGAAAAAGGATATATTTCACATACATATTAAATGGAAAATATTTTACCAAAATTCTGGTGCCATTGTGGCGTTTAGGAATTAAAATTAAGTGGTTTTATAAACATACCAACGCCCCTGAAAGGGTTCCTGTGTGATGGTGCAATTAGAATTTGACTTTATTCCGGGTGAGATTCTAGTTTGAACATTTAAGGTTATATCGAGAACGAAATAATCTTAAAAATATGTGGCGAACACAAACCAAATTTGCACAATATTTGTTTATTTAATTTTCGAATTTCTTGAAATAATTAATTGTTTTCTTAAATATTTTAGGTAATTATATATTTTTCCTTTAATAAATAAACAATTTGTAATAATTATTTGAAAAAAAAGTTTTATTCATACACCATATGTATCAACTGGCATATTTTTCGCAAAACATCGTACATAACTTTTTATATAGGGGTAATTTGACCCCTTCCGGTAGGAATAGGTATAAAAAAATATCGGTAGGTTTAGTGTTAAACAGGGATTTTATGTTGTTATCAAGTTAGATGTTAGGAAGTTTTAGGATGTTATAATTCCCAATTAAAATTTTCAGTTGCGTGATTGAATCTATACATGCGAGCATAACAAAATAATATCAGTTTCAATTTTAAAGTTGATGTTGATGTTAATGCAGTTGATTTATCATGCTTGTCTATAAATCATTTTTGTTGAATATGGAAATGTTTACTTGAAAATTGATAGCATTCGAAAAACCTATATTTCGTGTTAAGAAAACTCTTTGATACACTACAAAAACTATTCGAAAACGGGTACAAAAATAAGTGGTAGCAAAAAAAAACTTTCTTTTTTATAAATGTTCTATAAATCTCGAAAATATATTAGTTTCTGAAGTTTCTAAAAATAAACGACTTTTGGTAACTTGGAAGTGGTTATTGTATATTTTGTTTCATGATTGTATTATATTTTTACTTTCTTCTATCTTCAATGGAAGAAACTATTGTAATAGAAATTTTTTTCGACTTCCGGTTTTCGACGTATTTACACGTTTTAGGGTCAGAGATATATTTTAAGTTTTTGACTATGGCAACCAGGTCCTCCCTGAATTTGGAAAAAATTCGCCGGTAGGGGGCGCTGTAATAGCGATTTTTGTGCGATTTTGAATATTGTACCATCAAAAAGTGTATGAAGTTATGAATAGAATTGAAGCAAAATTTTATTTTAAGTTTTTGACTATGGCAACCAGGTCCTTCCTGAATTTGGAAAACATTCGCCGGTAGGGGGCGCTGTATAGCGATTTTTGTGCGATTTTGAATATTGTACCATCCAAAAGTCTATGAAGTTATGCATAGAATTGAACCAAATTTTTATTTTAAGTTTCTGACTATGGTAAGCAGGTCCACCCTGAATTGGAAAAAATAGCCAGTAGGGGGCGCTGTAGTAGCAATTTTTGCGCAATTTTCATTATTGTATTATCCAAAAGTCTATGAAGTTATGCATAGAATTGAACCAAATTTTTATTTTAAGTTTTTCACTATGGCAAGCAGGTCCTCCCTGAATTTGGAAAAAATTAGCCGGTAGGGGGCGCTGTAATAGCGATTTTTGTGCGATTTCGAATATTGTACCATCAAAAAGTGTATGAAGTTATGAATAGAATTGAACAAAAATTTTATTTTAAGTTTTAGACTATGGCAACCAGGTCCTTCCTGAATTTGGAAAACATTCGCCGGTAGGGGGCGTGGTATAGCGATTTTTGTACGATTTTGAATATTGTACCATCCAAAAGTCTATGAAGTTATGCATAGAATTGAACCAAATTTTTATTTTAAGTTTTTGACTATGGTAAGCAGGTCCTCCCTGAATTGGAAAAAATAGCCGGTAGGGGGCGCTGTAATAGCGATTTTTGCGAAATTTTGATTATTTTACTATCCAAAAGTGTATGAAGTTGCGCATAGAATTGAACCAAATTTTTATTTTAAGTTTTTGGATATAGCAAACAGGTCCTCCCTGAATTTGGAAAAAATTCGCCGGTAAGGGGCGCTGTAATAGCAATTTTTGTGCGATTTTGAATATTGTACCGTCCAAAAGTGTATGAAGTTATGCATAGAATTGAACCAAATTTTTATTTAAAGCTTTTGGCTATGGCAAGCAGGTCGTCCCTGAATTTGGAAAAAAATCGCCGTTAGGGGGCGCTGTAATAGAGATTTTTGTGCGATTTTGAATACTGTACCATCAAAAAGTGTATGAAGTTATGCGTAGAATTGAACCAAAATTTTATTTTAAGTTTTTGACTATGGCAACAAAGTCCTTCCTGAATTTGGAAAACATTCGCCGGTAGGGGGCGTTGTAATAGCGATTTTTGTGCGATTTTGAATATTGTACCATCCAAAAGTCTAAAGTTATGCATAGAATTGAACCAAATTTTTATTTTAAGTTTTTGACTATGGCAAGCAGGTCCTCCCTGAATTTGGAAAAAATAACCGGTAGGGGGGCTGTAATAGCGATTTTTGCGCGATTTTGAATATTGTACAATCCAAAAGTGTATGAAGTTATGCATAGAATTGAACCAAATTTTTATTTTAAGTTTTTGGATATGGCAAGCAGGTCCTCTCTGAATTTGGAAAAAATTCGCCGGTAAGGGGCGCTGTAATAGCAATTTTTGTGCGATTTTGAATATTCCCGTAAGGCATGGTGACGTCACGGCGACGTCGTTGTGAAGTCACACTGTGATTTTGTGACCGTCGATGTGACGTCATAGTGACTAGAATGCGAGGTCGTTATGGCCGTTTTAGAGGTTGTTTGTGACGTCACATTGTGACCACTCTGTGAAGTCACGGTGTGACAAATGTGTGAAAAATGTGTCATTTGCGACTATTTTTGCATTAACTTTCTGACGAACCTGTGACGAAAGCGACAATGCTTTGAAGTCACATTGTGATCAATTTGTGAAATATGTGTCATTTGTGACGAAATTGTCATAAACACTGTGATTTCAAATGAAAATCAAATTTCAAATTAATTGCTTAAAAGATGCAAATAGTGAAAAAGATTCCATGCAGGGACTCGAACCCGGGCGCACTGACAGCGCACTGACATTCCACCGACTAAATCGCATGGAACGATACCCAGGCTGGAAAATTTCTCACTATTACATGTTGGCAAGGCTACAAATGCAGCACAAGATGGAATATTTAGCGTGAGCCACCAGCTTGATGCAAACACGAAACTTAATTAAATCCTGCACCGATTGAAATTATATTAATACTTGGAAATTTTCCCAGAGAGAATTCCCATTCGCCTTGCATACAGTATTTCAAATGAAAATCAAATTTCAAATTAATTGCTTAAAAGGCAATTTTAATTTGAAATGTTGTATGCAAGGCGAATGTTTCTCCCTGGAATAATTTCCAATTATTAATATAGTTTCAATCGATGCTGGATTTAATTAAGTTTCGTGTTTACCCCATGTCGGTGGCTCACGATAAATATTCCATCTTGTGCTGCGTTTCTACCCTTGCCAACATGTAATTGTGAGACATTTTACAGGCTGAGTGTCGTTCCATGTGGTTTAGTCGGTAGAATGTCAGTGTGCTATACTGATGGCCCGGGTTCGAGTTCCGGCATGGAATCTTTTTCACTATGTTGGCCTTTGCGCCTTTTAAGCAATTAATTTGATATTTGATTTTCATTTGAAATATTGTAAATAAGGCGAATGATTCTCTCTGGAAAAATTTTTAAGTATTAATACAGCGATGAATTTTAAAATAAACTTTTGCTGTAAATATAAAATCTTATCTTTTTACCGTACTTTTTAGCAAAATATCGCTATTTTGGAGTCCTATTCTTCTAAAACATTTTAAATTTTTCCACTTAAAAAACAATGCTTATCAACTGACATATTTTTTTTTATTAAGTTCTATGCTTGATATTGAGTTCAAGCTTGATATTTAGAATGTGTAAGTTTTTTAATTTGTTGTGATTTGTCATTGCTTTATTAAATACGAACATGGAGACTAACAGATATTAATACAACTATTATTTATAGAGCGGCATGATAAGCGATATTTATTTAAATTTTTTATTCCCGTGTATATTGTATTTTGTGAATATGAGCTAAATAGATTTGGTATGTTTTATAGGAAAAGACTGATCTGGGAAATAGAAAAAAAACAAGTAAGAAAAATCATGCGTTAAGCATAGATTATAAAATACATTCCAACACTTTCTGAATGCTTTAACAAGACATCGTAATTTAGGGAAATGATGTAAATAAAATAACTAAGTAAACATTTTAGAAAACGCATAAAACATTTGAGAAACTGATTTCAGCAGTTACCATCCATAGCCAAATATGTTTTCCAATTATTTTGAACAGCCCTGCATTTGATCTGTAGGATGATACACTGAAAAAAATGAAGTACTCAAAAATGAGTAAACCGACGTACTCATATCGAATTGAATATTTTTGGATCAAAAATGAACCTATGCTTTCTCTATTTTGAAACATCACATGTTATCAAACCCAAACAAACGAATAGTTTTGTACACTGTAATGATTCATTTCATTTATGGCGGCATAAATGATGTTTATTAATGTAAATATTAAATTATGCACAGCATTTTAAAAATAATTTAAAAGTGCTTGGAAATAATGCTCTTAAAAATATTCGATTTGAGTATCTTGTTAAGAATTTTGCTATTTTTCTTAATAAATAATCAATTAAACATTTCTTGTTAAGAACTTTGAACGGGAAATAAATGTCAGTAAATTTTTATTTTAAATTTTAGGTTATTTTTTTGGGGGGGGGAGGGGGGGCAGTGCATAACGATTCATATTTGATCACAACCGTGGAATAAAAAATGAGTACATGTGTTTCTCAACTTTGAGTACATTTGGATCGGAGCTTTTTTGAGTATGTGACGCATTTAAAATTGAGTACTTTTTACTCAATTTTGAGTACCCATTTTTTTTAAGTGTATATATACTATATAATGGGAAAATTTAGTTTATCAAGAAAACGCCTAACAAATTGAAATTCTTTTTCAGCAATTTATGCTAATGTAGGAAAACGTACTTGAATACTGTTGTACAACCCTGTAGTTTACCTAGAATCTTTATTACACGCCACATATTTAGTTAAAATTTAATTCAAACTAAGACGCTCTTAAAACTGCTGAAATCGCATTTCCAGAAATTATAATATATAGACGGCCATGTATCCAATTCTTTACGTGACCCTGTATATCATTTTATCTATATTCTACAAACATTTCTTGGTAAATTAAATGCAGTTCAGCGAAAAAAAGCATAACTCATTTAAAAACCACCATTAAGCAATTTGCGCCCATACCCAGTAATCCTTACGAATACTTTTGTGTAGCCTTGTATAGGAATTATAGCATTTATATACACCATATACTATGCATAAATATAGTGAATCATAAAAGCGCATATCATAATTAAAAATACATTTCCAGCAATCATCGCTAATGAACAGTACTTCGGATACAATATAGTATCTGAAATATTTTGTGTGTCCCTGTAAATGCTATATACGTATTATTCGTATTATACATGAAATAATTTATAGTATGTAAACCTCATCGACATATATCAATTTCATTATATATGAAATAGATTAACATAATTAAAGTATGTCGCAAACAATTTCCTCCACCCCTATATCATTATGTATTTGAATTCCTTTTTTAGCCCTGTAAATGAACAACAACTATTCTTTGCATCGCATAGACAACAGAATGCATATTTTAGTGCACTTCATAAATGCATATAAATTTTATTCTGTTTGAAAGCGTGCGTAAAATCATAAAAAAATCATTTGAAACGATTTTTTCCCATAGGCCGTAATGTAACGGAAAACTTATGGCTGTCCCTGTAAATGAACAAAGCATGCTACAAACTTCATTACAAATAGGTACCGTGCTATGGTAAACGTCAATAACATCCAAAAATTTCAGGGCAATCCGAGTATATTTTCGAGAGTTAGAGTGCTGGCAGACTGACAGACGGAGGGACGGAGAGACAAACCGAAGTCATAAGCACTTTTCAACTTGTGTCCTATATTATGTATCCTGTATTATATGAATTTTAAAAAATATATTCTAAAGCAGTTTAATCTATAACTTCCTATCAGGCATGAAAAGCACTTTATTTCAATGCTTAAATATCATATTTTACTTTTTAGTGCCAAAAATTACGCGTATCACAAACGTAAAAAATGAATTTACAATAGAAGAAATTTTAATAACCGATTCAGAATGTCTATAATTAAATGTTTGATTAAAATCACAAACAGAAAAAATGCTTACATACAATTTAAAAAAATAAATATACCAATTTGAAAAACACTAAAAATAATAATTAGATTTTATAATTGTACTATTAAACAACAGCAAACTACAATAGATAAATTAAATGCATTATTAGATTTAACAATATCTCAAAAATATTTCCATATTGTATAAGGAATTCCTATTATTTTATAATTTTGGCAAATGTTAAATCTGAAAACATTGGTTTGAAGATTTAGGATTTTAAAAGATAATTTAAAATATTATTAGCACTAAAAGAAAATTCTTTCAAATGTTTGACTACTGTTATATGTATAAATACATTTTCCCAGTATAATGTTAATTTCTAATCTGAAACAGTTTCGTAATCTCATGATAATCGAACATCATATTTAACCCCAAAATAATAATAACTATAAGTGTTAGTAATAAAAAAATAGTAAGAAGCCGATAAAATAATTCCAAATCATTGTCGTTCCATATATTTTCAATCTCAAGTAAGAGTAAATTAATGTTTATGTTAATTCCAGTATAAATGTAGGCATGAATCAGTCTCTGCGCATTTTTTTTTCAAGCGATGGCAGATTAAGATAATTCCATTAATATCCGTGTATCCTAAAATGGTCATTTCCTTATCTTAAAGTGTTGCAGACGTGGTGATGCTCTAGAAACAGTGAACTATTTCCTTCGTCTTCTCATATTTATTTTTCTGTGGGCAGAAGATTTTCAAGCAGATGGTCTGTTACAGATTATTTGTTTTTGTATACGAGAAATGTGGAACTTGAATGTGCAGTAATTTTCTGAAAGTATCGTTAATTAAAATTTTGTATTTGAAGAAATGTCCAATGTATTTAACCTTTTCTTTTTATCCGTACCAAATAATTCAAGTTAAAATGTATTGTAAAGTTCCTTTTTTCTAAATAATTATAATAATAATATTCATAATTAGAGTTTATTAGATAAAACATTGTTTAATTTTTAAAAGGTGTAAAAATAAATTTAATGGTAATAACGACCCCCACCCCCCACCCCCCATTTTTTTCTTTTTTTTTTAAGTAAAATTTGTTTTGCACAAATTTTGTATATTTCTTTTATTTTCGGAAAATGCTAATTTTATTTAAAAAGTCTGAAAGAAGTAGAATTTATGACTTGAATACAAATTATAAAAATATTCTAAAGCAAGAAATGCATAGATGACTAAACTCTGAAGACTCTTTCTACGTGCTCATTAAAAGGTGCAGATTTAACTGCAATAGAAAATTTTTAGTTTGAGACCACAGACGTGTTTCGAATAATCCTGGTCGGTAAAAAAAGAAAGAAAGAAATAAATTTCCTCCCAACAAACTAAATATGTAAAGTGTATAAATTTAATATTCCTAATTCTAAATATATTATCCAAATGCTAGATAAAACTGAAATCATGAAAAGTATACATTCACTGTCTTAGATATCAAATTGATAAAATATAGCCTGAAAATTTAGTTTATTAATGCTTGTATCGTGCACTTTATTTATTATGCCCCCCCCCCCTCCCCTTTAGTGACAGAATTTACCATTTGCTATCCACTAATATATTTTCATTCCTTATGCCGCTGTAACTCGTGACTGTTTAAAATATTTCTCTTCATTTTCAAAGATTTTTGAAGTTCATATTTTTGTCACACTGTGACTTACAATATGGTGTTTTTTTTGTCACATATGTGACGTGACGTACGTTACATAGCAGTGACAAAACAGTGACGTCACAATTTTTTTTTAATTGCCAGAAAAATATAATTTTACAGTAAATAACATGTTTTAAAGAATTTTTTAAAGTTTTCTAAGAAGTTCACATCTCAGTCACAATGTGACATCACTGAGTGGTGGCATTTTATGTCACAGATGTGACCTGACCACAGTGACTTACAGTGACGTCACAACGACGTCACCGTGACCATGCATGCTATGAGGGTTGTACCGTCCAAAAGTGTATGAAGTTATGCATAGAATTGAACCAAATTTTTATTTAAAGCTTTTGGCTAGGGCAAGCAGGTCGTCCCTGAATTTGGAAAAAAATCGCCGGTAGGGGGCGCTGTAATAGCGATTTTTGTGCGATTTTGAATATTGTACCATCCAAAGGTCTATGAATTTATGCATAGAATTGAACCAAATTTTTATTTTAAGTTTTTGACTATGGCAAGCAGGTCCTCCCTGAATTTGGAAAAAAATCGCCGGTAAGGGGCGCTGTAATAGCGATTTTTGTGCGATTTTGAATATTGTACCATCCGAAAGTGTATGAATTTATGCATAGAATTGAACCAAATTTTTATTTTCAGTTTTTGACTATGGCAACCAGGTCCTTCCTGAATTTGGAAAACATTCGCCGGTAGGGGGCGCTGTGATAGCGATTTTTGTGCGATTTTGAATATTGTACCATCCAAAAGTCTATGAAGTTATCCATAGAATTGAACCAAATTTTTATTTTAAGTTTTTGACTATGGCAAGCAGGTCCTCCCTGAATTTGGAAAAAATTCGCCGGTAAGGGGCGCTGTAATAGCGATTTTTGTGCGATTTTGAATATTGTACCATCCAAAAGTGTATGAAGTTATGCATAGAATTGAACCAAATTTTTATTTTCAGTTTTTGAATATAGCAAGCAGGTCCTCCCTGAATTTCGAAAAAATTCGCCGGTAAGGGGTGCTGTAATAGCGATTTTTGTGCGATTTTGAATATTGCACCATCCAAAAGTGTATGAAGTTATGCATAGAATTGAACCAAATTTTTATTTTCAGTTTTTGGTTATGATAAGCAGGTCCTCCCTGAATTTGGAAAAAAATCGCCGGTAGGGGCGCTGTAATAGCTATTTTTGTACAATTTTGAATATTGTACCATCAAAAATTGTATGAAGTTATGCATAGAATTGAACCAAAAAAATTTTTTGGCTATGGCAAAGAGGTCCTCCTTTGATTTGTAAAAAAATCGCCGGTAAGGGGCGCTGTAATAGCAATTTTTGTGCAAATTTTGTGCCATTTTGAATATTGTACCGTCGAAAAATGCATGAAGTTATGTATAGAATGGACCAAATTTTTTGTGTTTGTTTTTGGTCATTGCACGAAGGTTCTCCTTGAATTTGGAAAATTTCTGCTGGTATGGGGGCGCTATAATTGCGATGTCTGTACCATTTTCATTATTGTACCATCGAAAGGTATATGAAGTTATGCATATATTTGAACCAAATTTTTTGTGTATGTTTCTAGCTATGGCAAGCAAGTACTCCCTGAACTTTAAAAAATTCCGCCAGAAGGGGGCGCTATAATTGCGATCTCTGTGCCATTTTCATTATTGTACCATCGAACAGTTTATAAAATTATGCATACAACTGAACCAAAATTTTTGTACATGTTTTTGGCTTTGGCCAACAGGTCGTCCTTGAATTTGGAAATATTGCGCGGTAAAGGGGCTCTGTGATAGCGATTTTTGTATACTTTTCTTGATTTTTCGTAGTTCTATTGTGCATCGGCGGCTCGTGCAGTGTCGGGAACTCGCTTCCTGCTAACACGGCTATTCGCAAACAGCTTATAACAACAGAATAAGGAAAAACTAATAATTTTAACTAATATCATGATATAGATTAACTCGTTTTTAGTCCGTTTAATTGACTGGAGCAGAAATTTAAGATGAAAATCAAAGTTGGTATAGTATTGAACTAATACTATTGAAGTATTGACATGTGTAACTAGGTTTTTAAACATTAAAATGTATAAGATAGAATAACGTTTTGGGATTGGCACATCCAACTAGTTTATATTAACAAAAAAATTTATTTTTTACAGTCCGCACATATTTTTACCTGCTTTAGGTTTTAGTAAATGAATTATTTGCGCAAAGGGGTGGGGGATATAATTAAATTATAAACATTTCTTTAAATCTTGAAAGTATATAGATTTCTGAGGTTTCTAAAGAAAAACGATTTTTCAGTAAATCGTATGAGGTTATTGTACCTTCATACGAATTGTACGGAACGTACTTTATACGAATATTGTATATTTATATGTTGCATATCAGTGCGAAATTACATATAACATCATCCGAGTAGTCGTTTATCTTTAGAAACCTTAGAAACCTATATATTTTCGAGATTTAAATGATCCGGGACAGCATAAACATTTATTGCTTTTCTCCCAAATGAATAAATTTTAAACAAATTTTATAATGTAAGGGCATGCACTTATGGGAACAAAGAACTTTACAGTTCGGAAAATGTATGACCTTTTTGGAAGAATTGCCTCAATTCAACTTCATCCAATATATTTCTCGGGCAGTTACAGGCGACTGTTTTTTAATTCTATCTCGCACTACTTTCTCAGAACAGAAATCTTATTGTGTATCACATCTTAGAGGAACCATTAAGAAATACTCTAGCTATAGTACAAAAGATGTACTATAGTATAACTAAGAAAGAATAAGATAAATGGAGAAAAAAATGCGTCTTTAAAGATAATGAAGCTATTAAAGATATGGGAAAGGGTGGTAAATTAGGATTGGATAATTCGAGAGAAATAGGCGGAGCTCCTTGGGATATCCAAATTGATAGCATCCGAAAAACTTATATTTCGGATTAAGAAAACTCTTTAATACACTATAAAAACTATTCGAAAACGTGTACAAAAATAAGTGGCAGTAAAAAAAAAAAAAAAAAAAAAAAAAAAAAAAAAAAAAAAAAAAAAAAAAATTTCTTTTTTATAAATGTTTTTTTAAATCTCGAAAATATATTGGTTTCTGAAATTTCTAAAGATAAACGACTTTTGGTAATTCGGAAGACGTTATTGTATATTTTGGTTCGTGTTTGTATTAGATTTTTTATATTAAGAAAAATTTGTATTTTTTACAGTACACGCATATTTTTGCCTGCTTTAGGTTTTAATAAATAAATTATTTGCGCAAAGGGGAGGGGTATAGATATACTTAAATTATAAACATTTCTTTAAATCTTGAAAATAATATAGGTTTCTGAGGTTTCTAAAGAAAAACAACGACTTTCAGTAAATCGTATGAGGTTATTGTACATTCATACGAATTGTATGAAACATACTTTATACGAATATTGTATATTTATATATTGCATATCTGTGCTAAATTATATATAACATCTTCTGAGTAGTCGTTTATCTTTCGAAACCTCATGTAACCTATATATTTTCGAGATTTAAATTATTCGTGACAGCATAAACATTTATTGCTTTTTTCCCAAATGAATAAATTTTAAACAAATTTTATAATGTAAGGGCATGCACTTCTGGGAACAAAGACCTTCACACTTCGCAAAATGTATGACCTTTTTGGAAGAATCGCCTCAATCCAACTTCATCCAATATATTTCTCGGACAGCCACAGGCGGCTGTTTTTTAATTCTATCTCGCACTACTTTCTCAGAACAGAAATCTTATTGTGTATCACATCTTAGAGGAAACATTAAAAAATACTCTAGCTATAGTACACTATAACTATAGTAGTATAACTAAGAAAGGATAAGAAAAAGGAAGAAAAAATGCGTCTTTAAAGATAATGAAGCCATTAAAAATATGGGAAAAAGAGATAAATTAGGATTGGATAATTCGAGAGAAATAGGCGGAGCTTCTTGGGATATCCAAGAAATGCGATTAGTCGAAGGATTCACTACATATGCAACAGAAATATAACACAAAATTTAGTTCTTTTAAATAGTAGTGCAAATAGAATATAAAAATTATCGCCAATAGTAGCTCTGATTTCTGGGTATCTAATACCTCATTCTTTAAACTTAAGTCACTTCAATGAACTATGTGTCTTTTTTTGTTACTTTCTTTTTTTCCTATATATTTTCCTTTATTCTTCTGATTCTTAACCCATTTTACTTTATTTTAAAATATGCATCTTAAGAACAACGTTAAATTAGCTATGAGAGAACTTTTTTTAAATAACAGCATGTATTTCCTCTTTTAATTCTTTTATTTAATTTAACTTGGTTCATGTATGGTATGTAAAGATAGGATTTTGTAAGTGATTTTTTACTCGCTTCCTGATATGCTGGAATTATAAAAATTATGTACACAACTGTGCTTCCGATGACAATATAACATTTTAATGTTTTAAGATCTTAATTGTAAATTATTGAATTAATTTTAACACATTTTTCCGTTAGCCAGGCGCAGGCGATAAATCGCCAAACATTATTTATGGTTACAACTGTATATGAATTGCAACAGCATTGGAATTAATTACGTGCCAAAACACGCCCGCTAGATTATTCTAATTGAATCAGAAACTACAACAGTAAAAAGTAGAAAATAAAAAAAATATATATAAAATAATGAGTATGCTATGTATTTTTAAAAATATGATTTTGTAAATTAATAGTTAATTTATGATTATGCGTTATGAAAACAAATTAGACATCTTAATAGATCGCTTAAATACTGCTATAAATTTAAATACTGTTTTTTTTTCTTTCCTCTTTGCCATATCTTAAAAAAGAAACAGAGCAAAAAATTTGATATTTTTAAATAATTTCATTAGTTTGCGCTTTCTACAAACCGTACATCAAAGCTGTGACTTTACAAAAATCGGGAGTCACGCCATATTAAAGTATTCTAACGGAATTGTTTTGTAACAACATTAAAGTGCAGTCATGAAATTAGGTGTGATTTTTTTTTTTTATATATAAACACTAAATGCTTATAAAATATGTTTATTTTACTAGTTTTAATTTTATGAATTAAATGTTAAAGGGTCCGGAGGGGTCAAAAATTTATTTTATTTATTCATAAACATTTTTGAATGAATTTTTTTTTTCTTGAAATGCGTTTTTCTATTAAAAAAAATACTTTTCAGATAAAAAGTTCTTAAAAACTTTTTATAATTTTAAAAACTTTTTTTTAACTTTAAATTTTGTTTTATTTTTTCTATTTAAAATTTTAAACTTATTTAATTTTTGATATAACTTACGAAGCACTTGCTCGAATCCATTACATTATCTATATTGTGTGCAGAAAAGTTTTCTTGTTAATTTGCATTCAGGATTTATAAAAAATATTGATTGCAAAATTTATAATAAATTTAAAAGTTAAAAAAAAAATTGAGAGTGATTTTTACTTCGAGGAATGTATTTCATATTAAATAAAAAATCCTGAACACAATTTATTAAAAACACAACATAAAAACTCTGTAAAAAATTGCATGCATATATCTTGCAAGAAAGTTAAGATATATCTTCTTAAACATGACAAATTATGAAAAAATCCATTCTGAGATAAATAGACTTAATGTTTTAGTTTGTGGCAGGAGAGAACTGATATCATAACACAAAAAATGTTATATCTGCTAATGTAATCCATACTATGTAATACATACACGGTTTGGTTTATTTAATTTATTTAACTTTGTGGTATTTTATTAGCAAGTAAAATAAAAATGTGCTTTATTGAAAATTTTGACCCGGACCCGAACTCTTTATATCCCAAAATCTGGGTATGTGGATTTCTTTATACCCTCGAAACATCCCAACGCTTGGATGGATTTTTATAAATAAGGTCTCTATCGATTTGTCTTAACCGTCCGATGGTTATAGGCTAGGTTTGTTTTTATAAATTCAAAAGGGCGGTCGTAAAATACAAAATGGTAGTAGAGACGAAAAAAAATTTTTACGCACCATATCGAGTGGCATATCATTGGCTAGGTCTTTCAAAATGAAGTCGATGTTTCTTTGACTATTTTACATTCAGAAGCTCCGTTTAAATATTACACAACCTGGAAGTTGTGTACTAGGGTGGGTCGAAAAAACCGAAACATTTATAATCGAAACGTAATAGCGCGGAAAAGTTGCCTTTTGTAAAAAAGATAAAATACGTAAAATATTACACCGATTGGTTAATATCTTTTACCGCCGCAAGGGGTCCAAATTTCGAAAAAATCGCAAAAAACATACTTTTAGCAATTTTTTTTTTAAATTATCCAAACATACTTATTCAATTTCTAATAGAACGCAATGACCACGCCAAGATATTAGTAATGTAACATTAACATTTCATTTTTGTGACATCGTTGCTTTTACCGCCACAACAGGGCCAAAATTTCTAAAAAATGTTAAAAATTAAAGTTTTTCATTTTTTCAATTTTCATAACTTTTGTAATGTTTTCAGATTTTTTACATTTCTAATAGGCTGGGAAAGGCATTTTATGTTGTTAATTTCATGCACATTGTTAACCATGATCACTGTAATTCTATAAAAAAAATTGCTCAATGATAGAAACACCTGCAGCTGCCTGCACGTAAAATGAATTTCTCGCTGCTAGAGGGCCACGTTTCACTTTGTTTTTTTTTTTGTTTGTTTTTTTTTTTTGTTTTTTTTTTGTTTTTTTTTTGTTTTTTTTTGTTTTTTTTTTTTTTTTTTTTTTTTGTAATGTACTTCTTTTTCTCTATACTTTGATGGCCCTAAAGATAGAAATATCTGCCAGGTTAAAGAGGTGGCAAAGTTTAATCTTTGCGAAGTCAAGGAGGAACATATCTCTTTGTACTAGAACCAGGTCTGAATTATTTTCATCATTTGACCCCATCGTCTGGCAAGGCGACTTCTATATGCAATGACATTATAGATTTTTTGAAGAAAAATGAAATCCCGACTGGAATAATAATTGCAGTTGAATTTCGAGGAACTGTCTTCAAACAGGATGCAAAGGTGGTGTTATAGCAGGATTAGTTGAGAACAACTTTTAAAAAACCACTCTGCCTTGACCTCACTTCAATGAGCTTCCACTGAGACATCTTTTCAAACATCTTGATGACAAAAAACAGGTTCTCTATCATATTGTGGCCCAATTGGTTGATCTCTTGCGATTTGCGAATTATTACCAATTGCAAAATTTAAGCCAATTTAATCTGATCACCTAGCTGTTGATAAAGATGATTTGTCAACTGACCAGAAGTATATGTCTGAAATATTGCAAGCTCTTTCAACACGCGTGTATACAATTGACCTTTTTTGCTGAGTCCCTGGACAAATATTTCACGCAAGGTGGATCATTACTGCTATTCGAATTTTGAGACTCTACGTTGGAACAAAGAAACCCTCTTCTTAACTTGTCATACTCTTTGAGTACATCCTGAAAATGTACTGCATCAGTTGGTTCACAATTAAAATGAATCGCTCATGTTTTCCAGAATCTGTGCACTATAGTTAGTAACTTACGTTACTTGACAGATAATCTACGAAGGATTATAGTTCCTGTATTTTCACGAAATGACTAATTCGCAAATCATACAAATAGCCTCTTTGGAATGATACCACATGAAGAGGAGAACATCAGGGCCCCAACCATGAAGTAAATTGCAAAAGCACGAAGTTCTGTGGACTAGAACAGTGCCATCCGTCACTTTATCATAGCAGACTTCAACACTGAAGCTTAAAATTGTATGGCTTTAGTCTACTGACAAAACTGAAAACTAACGGAACCACCTGTTATGGTTTCTTTATCGACTAAAAACGCTGGTGAGTTTAAAATGTTCGATTAAAGATACCAGCTATTATAACTTTCCTTGTCCCACTCAATCACTAGAAAAATGCGTGAAATTATTCATTGAAGCACTGATAAAGTTTGTTTACTAGAACAGAGGGAGAATCACATCTGATCAGTTTTGGCCTCTCGAGAAATAATGGCTTCATCTGAAAGCAAGTTATATTATAAAATCCATTTACATTAAATTCTTCATTTTAAGTTTATTTAACCCGTTTCGGTTAAACATCTCTATATTTTAATTAATAAAATACTAAAACATTTTGCTCATTTTATATAATTTTTGTGGCATGAATTGGCTATTCTGAAGTAAAACATCAGTAGATGAAGCGATCGTCAAGAAAAATGAATGATTAACTTTATTTTCAAGTCTATTACAAATAGTTATAAAAAATTATGATATATTAATAGATATAAAGTAAAATTATTTATTTCTAGACATATTATAGAAATTATAAAAATTTAGGAAAAAAATGAAAAATTGAAATTTTTGAAATTTTTACAAAAAAAATGTGGTCTTTTTGCGGCAAATAAAGATATCATTTCATCATAATGAACATTTACCGGGACATTTCTCATATCTTCATGTTGCTATTGCGTTCTATTAAAAATTGTATTGGTATGTTTGGATAATTAAAAAAAAAATGATAAAAAAAACATGTTTTTTGCGATTTTTTGGAACTTTGGCCCCCCTTGCGGCGGTAAAAGATATTAACGGATCGATGTAATATTTTAGAAATTTATTCTGTATCACAAAAGGCAACTTTTCCGAGCTATTACATTTCGATTATAAAAATTTCGGTTTTTTCGACCCACCTTATTGTGTAGGTAGGATCTCTAGCTTTACTGCAGCTCTAACCCTCATAGACATCTATAGGCCTAATCAAAACAGCGTTTATAGATAGGAACTAACAATTAAACACAACTTAAAAGTCATCAATACAAGTAAATAAAAAGTAATAGGTAAGTAATATAAAAAATAGTTTTACATTGATGAAAAATAATTAATTAGTTTGCTTTTTACGCAGTTGGGTTTTTTAATTTTTTAAATTTAATTTTTATTTGTATAACAAGTTATTTTAATGGTACTTCAAAGTACCGTCGGGGTATAAAGGGTTAAGGACATTATATGTTTTATTCATTACACCAGAATTACTCTCTCTAACAAGTAAATGTTCTCTAACTATATATTTTTAAACCTTTATCTACTGCAATTTTTTTCATTTAATTTTTTTTTCACTTATGACAATGAAAATTAAAGGATTTACATTAAAAAAACTCTCACCCCTGAGGAATTTAATTCCTTAGAGGTAATTAATTAAAGTGGTACTTTAAAGTACGTCAATACACTATGCCTAAAATATTCTCGTAACAGAAAATCCTCATGATATTTCAAATAAAATTTAAACTCTTAAAAATGCTAAATAACAAGAGGACGCCCGCAAGTTAACAAGAAAATAATGTTAAATTGGCATAGTTTTATTTTACACATGAAAAATAAGTAAAAATTCAAATTTGAAAATTAAAAACTATTGAATATTAAAATTAAATTTTATTAATTAAGTTTTAATTTAAACTTTAAAAAACTTTTAAACTAACTTAAAAAATAAAAAATAAAACTTTTTTAGGTTTCGATCTTGTTAGCAGTCCTTTAGTTATGTGACGCTTATATTTCAGGGACATGTCCTCTAGCATCTCCACATATGTAATATATGAATCTGCATATGTAATTTCTAACATGGCAAAATAGAGCCGGTGCCACTACTTTTTCGATTTCCTATAAAATAATGAAACAGAAAAGAAATACTTGGAAAAGCATTACAACACTAAAATTTAGTAATTACATTATAAAGCAGTAAAAAATAATGGATAACTACGCAGGCAAAAAGTAAACAAAAAGTTTTTCTCCACCACCCAGTGTACTTGCGGTTCTTATAAGTACCGTCGAGTTATTCAACTGCTAGTCAAATCGTATTCTAAGATCATAATGAACTCATAAAAAAAAATCCACCACTTATCTTATGTCTTTACTATGTTTACAGCAATAAAAAGACAAGCGTGACAATCTGTTCAAAATGTCGGCATAAAACACATCAACTGTTTCAAAGATAGCATCCTTCCTCACTAAAATAACGAATCTAGAATTACTACACCATGTATCTTGAAACAGTGGAGTTAAAAAAGTGTTTTTTCAAAGTACCATTAGTATACTAGTAATATTCACTATGGGATGAAAGTTTAAAGTAAGTGGTACTTACGGTATTTATGTACCGTCTGTAGATAAAGGGTCAAAGCAGATTTTTTTTAATGGCACAGATTCATACAATCTAAAAAATATTATGTAGAGTTACTCCATAAAATTAGTGGCAGTCTTGCTGCCTCCCTTTTATGGAGTAATTTAACCGATATAACTCGTGTTACATACCTCTAATATGTAATATTAAACCAGTTACATCAGTTTAAATTACACCTTTACATAAGTTAAATTACTACATAAAATTGGAGGCTACCACCAATTTTATGGGCAACGTTGCATAATTTGTTTACAGTTTAGTTACCATAAACATTTGTTGAATTACTGCAAAAAAATACGAATAATAATAGCCGACAATATTGTATTACATAAAAGCGTGATCTCACCACAACAGAAACCTTTACAATATGCAAGTTTTATACCCTTTTAAAATAATTGCTTCATATCCGTTTCGTCCAACAAATTTCTCAGTGTGTAACGTTTCATGGATTAAGTATAAACCACTGAGCTGAAAACATTTTATGCCCTTTTTTATCGGAAAAGCATTTTCTTGTAGTAGGTTATATATTTTTCTGTGTTCTTCAGATTTTTTATACACATTTTGTTTTATTTTAAAGTGTGAAACATAGTAACTATATCTAATGATTATGCAAATGAATTGTTAAAAATTTATTTTTATTTTTCTATTTTTGAAAATATATACACATTATATAACATTATACATATATATATATAATATATGCATAACAATAAATAACATATACTTAACATTTTTAGCTTTTATAAAATATACCAGACATATACTTTCTAACAACTTATTTTCTCTTTATAATTTTTTTTAAATATAGTTTTTAATGAATGATATAGATTCGTTGCTACAGTATTTTGTATTAACGGTAAATTGTATTTTTACAAAAAATACCACCAAAAGTTCGAAAACCATATTACATAATATAAAAGCACGCATTGGTCAGAAAAGAGACCTTTACAATTAAAAAAGTTAGACGGTGCGTCAAAAAATTATAAGACCACGGAAGATTTGTAAAAAGCAGCTTAAATGCTGTTATGTCCTTTTTTTTTTTTTTTTTTTTCAAGAAAAAAATATTTTAGCAATTTGCCTTATTCTTCAGATTATTTTTTTGCACATTTTATTTTATTTTAAAGTATGGAACTTTCTAATCAGGTTGGATGAAAAAAGTCCTTCCGGCCAGTGCCGGGAGGAAGAGGTAGCTTTCATATTCCTTATTTTAAAAAATCCAACTTATATTATTCAAACACACGAAGCTCAATTAAGTGAAAACCTAATGTAGGAGATTCAATACTAATTTTTATATACTAAATCATTATGAATGAGAATTTCGCGAAATTAGTCAGCTTTATCCAAGCTCCTTTTAATTAAAGTAACTTATATTTGGCTGCCAAATTCGGCGATTTCTTAAAGTGCCTGCCATTTTAAGACAACATGGTGAATGAGGCTAACCCGTGAACTTGGTCGAGACCATAGTAGTTGCTGTGCACATGCTCACTCACATCGGAATCGGTTGATATATACGAGTGCTGTCGCAGGCAAAAAATCAGATTTTTCAAAATGTCAACCACGTTAGGAATTGAAACTAGTATATATGACCCATTTTTTAAGATAAAGGCAAACAAAAAATGCTCCTGATTCCGTATATAAAGGTCAAATACTTAAGAAAGAAACCTTTTTCAATTTCTAATTTTTTTGCACCTCACTTTAAATATAATTTTTTTTAATTTAATGGCCTCCATTTTGAAACAAGATGGCTGATGAAGCTGGCCAGCGAACTTGGTCGAGATATTGATGTATACTATCCACATGCCTTCTTCCATTGAAATAGGCGAATACGTGTGGTATCGCGTGACAAATACAAGATCGTTTCAAAGTGTTAGCCATGATAGAAATTCAAAGTGCTATAATTCAACCACTTCTTAAGATATAAACAAAAGAAAAAATTTTCAGAAACAAAAACTGCTCCGAATCTTTGTATCAAGGCCAAACACATAAAAAAAATCTTTTTCATTTTCCAATTTTTTAATACCTCATTTTAAATTTTAAAATACATTTAAAAAAAAAATCGCAACCCTTTTGAAACAAGATGGCGAATGAGGCTGGCCAACGAACTCGGTCGAGACATTGGTATGCACTATGTACAGACCAAGTAATATCCAAATCGGTTCATAAATACGCCTGTTATCGAAAGACAAAAATCAGGTCGTTTTAAAATGTCAGCCACAATAGAAATTCAAAATGTTATAACTCAGCCATTTTTTTAGATATAGACGAAACAAAACCTGTTCCGGAATCTTTGTATTAAGGTCAAACACATACGAAAAAATCTTTTTCATTTTCCAATTTTTTGGCATCTCATTTTAAATTTAAATTTGTTTAAATTTTTTTAAATGGCCGCCATTTTGAAACAAGATGGCGGATGAAGCTGGCAACGAACTCGGTTGAGTTATTTGTATGTACTATGTACACACCAAGGTACATCCAAATCCGTTCATAAATACGTCTGGTATCACGTGGCAAAAATCAGGGCGTTTCAAAATGTCAGCCACGCTAGAAATTCAAAATGCTATAACTCAGCCATTTTTTAAGATATAAACGAAACAAAAACTGCTCCCGAATCTTTTTATCAAGGTCAAACACATAAGAAAAAAATATTTTTTCAATTTTCAATTTTTTGGTACCACATTTCCAATTTAAATTTTTCTTAAAATTTTAAATGGCCGCCATTTTTAAACAAAATGGCGGATGAAGCTGGCCAACGAACTCGGTCGAGACATTGGTCTGTACTATGTATAAACGAAGTTACATCCAAATCGGTTCATAAATACGCCTTTTATCGCGTGACAAAATTCAGGACGTTTCAAAATGTCATCTTCGCTAGAAATTCAAAATGCTATAACTCAGCCATTTTTTAAGATATAGACGAAACAAAAACTGCTACGGAGTCTTTGTATAAAGGTCAAATACATAAGAAAAAAATATTTTTCCATTTTTAATTTTTTGGTACCACATTTCAAATTTTAAATTTTTTAAAAATTTTTAAATGGCCGCCATTTTGAAACAAAATGGCGGATGAAGCTGGCCAACGAACTCGGTCGAGACATTGGTATGTACTATGCACACACCGAATTACATCCAAATCGGTTCATAAATACGAGAGTTACAGTATGACATATGTCAGATATATATATATATATATATATATATATATATATATTGATATATATATATATATATATATATCAATTTTGAACGGAGGGTGGTTTCGGGGTCTGGGGGTCATGATCGATGAAAATATACCAAAATTTTTTGAAATCGCTTTCCTCCGAACGGCTGCAATAGGTAGCTTTTTGTAAAGAAAGCTACCTAATACATGAAATTTTTTTTAATAATAACCTTTATTTTTTTATTTTTAAAGATATTTAAAAAAAATTTTAAAGCTTTTATTTAATATACTAGACTGATATTCTCTCACGAGTCACTTTCTCTTAATGTTTGTTTAAAAGTAATTTTTAGTGAATGATATAGATTCGTAGCTACAATTTACATTTATTGCAATTTTGAAAAAACAAAAAAATTAAAGATAAATAAAATAAAGTTTAGAAACCAGAATTACATAATATAAAGGCATTGTCAGAGGAGAAACTCTAACGACATGCATGTACCTTCTAAAACAATTGCTTCAATTAGGTTTCGTTAAACAAATATCTAATTATTTAAAGTTTCATACATTAAGTATTTATCATGCAGCTGAAAACGTTTTACATCTTTCTTTTCGAAAAGACATTTCCGAAATGTTAAAAAAACATTTTAAAGCTTTCATGCAATATGCCAGACTTATACTCTTTAACGAGTCACTTTCTCTTAAGATTTAATTAAAGGTAATTTTAAATGAATGATATAGTTTCGTACCTAAAATATACATGTATTACATTTTTGGAAAAAGAAAAAAAAAGATGAAGAAGAAATCAAATTTAGAAAACAGATTTACATAATATAAAGGGCTGCATTTGTCAGAATAGAAACTTCTACAACATGCAAGCTGTATACCCTTTTAAAATAATTACTTCAATTCTATTTTGTTCAACGAATTTCTCAGTAAGTAGCACTTCAATGCATCAAATATAAAGCTCACATCTAAAAACATTTTATGTTTTTGTTTTGTTTTTTTTTAAAAAGCGTTTTTTTTAGTAGCTTATATATTTTGCTGTATCCTTCTGATTTTTTATACACAGTTTACTTTATTTTAAACTATAAAACTTAGTAATCACGTTTAATGATCAACAATTTTATATAATAATCTTTATCTCTCTCTCTCTCTCTCTATATATATATATATATATATATATATATATATATATATATTAAAACACATTTTGCGTTTTTATTCAATACGCCAGAATTGTACTCTGTGACGAGTTTCTTTCAATCAATATTTTTTTTAAGTAAATTTTAATGTGTGCTTTAATTTTGTAGTTACAATATACATTTATTGCGCTTTTACAAAAATAAATTAAAATAAAATAAAAAGAAATAATGTTTAAAAAGCAGATTACATAGTATAAAAGAATGCATTAGACAGAACAGAAACCTACATACTCATTTCTGAGTATGTAACATTATATACATTAGATATAAATCATACAGCTAAAAACACTGCAAGTCTTCCATTTTTTTTTTTTTTTTTTCGAAACAAAATTATATTTTAGTAGTTTATATACTTTGTGTATCCTTCTAATTTTTTTCCAACATATTTTATTTTGTTTTCATGTATGGAACTTAATAAAAACTTTTAACCATCAGGTATGTAAAATTTTAAATAAAAACTTTCGTTTTTTATTTTTAAAAACATAAAAAAGCATTTTATTTTTTTTTTTATTTAATATGTCAGACTTATACTCTTTAACGAGTTATTTTCTCTTTAAAATTTTTAAACTTATTTTTTATGAATGAATTAGATTTGTAGTGACCATATACATTCATTGCATTTTTGCAAAATTATAATAAAAAGGAATAAAATTTAGAAACCAGATTCCATTATATAAAAGCATGCATTTATCAGAACGAAAACCTCTAAAACACGCAAGTTATATAAGCCTTTGTAAAGAATTGCCTGAATACCGTTGCATCTATAAAATTTCTCTTATGCAACCTTTTATGTTTATCAAATATAAATCACACAATTAAAAGAATTTTACGATTTTTTTCTTTTTTGAAAATGTATTTTACTTTAATAGATTATATATTTTGCTGTATCCTTCTGATTTTATTATACACATTTTATTTTATTTTAAAGTATGGAACTTAGTAATCACGTTTAATGTTTATCCATGTAAAATTTTAAATAATCATCTTTGTTTTTCAATTTATAAAAATATTAAAAAACAGTTTAAGTTTTTTTTTCAATACGCTAGCTTTACATTGTCTACTATGTTAGTTTCTCTTTATATTTTTTAACAAGATTTTTTAATGAATGATAGAGTATTCTTTGCTAAAATGTATATTTATACCATTTTAGGCAAAAAAAAAAGAAAAGACAGAAAGAAAGAAAAATAAATAATATTTAGAAACCATATTTTTCACAAAATATGAAGTATGCATTTGTCAGGACTGAAAACTTTTCAATAAAAAAGTTATGCTGTGCGTTAACCTATTAACCGATAAACTATAAGATAGAAGTTTTAAACTTTTTTGCTGAAAGTTTCTTACCAGCACAAATTCTGAATGGTAATCTTCGTTTTATGAAAACGCTAAGTTTCTATCATTCAATAACGCAAATTTTTCAAATCTAAAATAGCGGTAGCTGCGTAGTTAATATAAACGCGCGCATTTATTTTGGCGGTTGCGTCAACGTAACAACAGCGGGTAATGGGTTAAGAAAGAATAAGGCCACTGAAGAATTCGTAAATTGTTGAAGAAAAAATAATAATATACAAATTTTAATTCATATGTTACTTTCTTCTATTTTGAATAGATATCATATTGTAATAGAAATTTTTTTTCGACTTCCGGTTTTCGACGGATTTACACGTTTTAGGGGTCAGAGATCACAAAAAACAAATTTATACAAAATGTCTATCTGTCCATGTGTCCAGTGGCGTAGGAACTTTGTACAAACAGGGGGAGCCGGGGCATATTGCGGAAAGCTAGTGGCGCGGATCATTTCGTTCATTTTGGAGGGTTCCTTCATAGTGTTGCACGTTTCTCAAACAGAAATATAAAATAGAAGCATATCAAAAGATCACCAACTGTTTAATCCAGCTAAAATAATTTTTAATACATATACTTGATACATAGAAACTTAATTTATGCGCGATCCCGAATACAATATTCAAATTTAAGGCTTCTCCCATTTCTATTTACCAAAAGTTAAAGTGCTTTCTGTTGTTTTGCTCACAAATTCTTTACAAATCTCTTCCAAATCAATTTTAAAGGCCTCCTCTTTATAAATATGTTATCGGTGCAGGTAATTTGTAATTGTAATAGACCTATATAAGACCACCTTTTTTCTGGAAATCGGGAGGGTTGTAAACAATGAGAAAATGGGTGAAGGCACAAACAAGTGTGCTCATCACCCCCTCTCCCTCTTCTCTTTGTTGTTTATTGTGTGAATTTCTTAGAAAATGTATACTTTATTTTTTAATTCAACAATGTATCGTAAAGAGATATGGTGCGAGAATTTCTCCCGGGGGAGCTGAGCCCGTCTGAAATATCCCAGGGGGAGCCAGAGCTCCCCCAGCTCCCCCGGTTCCTACGCCCTTGCATGTGTCCGTCTGTCCGTATGTCCTTGTACCATCAAAAAGTATATGAAGTTATGCATAGAATTGAACCAAATTTTCTGTGTATGTTTTTGTCCATGGCAAGAAGATCCTCTCTGAATTTGGAAATATTCCGCAAAAGAGGGCTATAAACTATAATAGCGATTTCTGTCTAATTTTTTTTTTTTTCGTAGTTCTATTGTACACGGGAACGTCCCATTCTGATAAGTCGACTATTTGCAAACAGCTGATATACAACAGAATAACGAAAAACTATTGCTTTTAATAAATATCATGATCGAGATTCACTCGTTTTACTCCGATTAACTGACTAACGTAGAAATTTAAAATGAAAGTCAAAGTTGATATAGTATTGAACTAATAAAAATGAAGTATTGGTATTTCTAACAACATTTTGAGATATTAAAATATAGATAGAAGAAAGTTTTGGGATTGGCACATCCAACTAGTTTATAACTGATAATGAAACATATGTATCAAACTTATGTATCAATCGAATCATAACTTTAACACAGAACTTTAATTTTATTAAAATTTACTCATTTTTTCTATAAACTCGGTAATAAATCTGTTAAGAAGTTATAAGACCACGTGAGAAAATTTGCATGTTACATTTCAATTCAGAATCATCATAAAGCGCATGCGTTAGTATTTTGTAAAGTCATTAACCGAGAATTAAAATTTCAGTTTTTGACTGTAATATTCATGATTTACTTGACGTCGCCGCGGGGTAAAGAGTTATTTGAGTACGAAATGAGAAAATTTTTATTTTATAAGGATGCTGGTACAAATGAAAGAGACATAGTGACGTTAATGAAACATTTTAAAACTGTCATTCACTATGTCTTAATTTTAAAAGATTCTCAAAGCAAAATAAAACGATCTCGAAAGAAGAAGTTGACAAAATTGAAGATCGACAGTTTTTCGGCTGTATACGAAAACTAGTTTTTGGGGAGCAGCGTAATACTTACCCATCATCGATATGCATAATATAAAATATGAAAATAAAACATGTGTAAACTATTTATAAAATGCATTGCAATTCCAAAATAAAATTTAAACGTATTTGTTTTTCGAATTGTTCGGTAGACAGAGTGTTTAAAATCTCGGCTTGATGACGTCATAAACTTTAAATGCTCTATTACTCAATCGCGTAAAAGAAACATCCTTATAACTCCTAAAAAGATAATCGTATTAACTAACAGTTTACTGTGTCGGATTAAGCGTCTCATTTTCAATTAAAATATATCTTTAGATTGAAATTTGAATGAAATACAGGGTCATGAAAAATCGAAGAGTGTGGAAAATATGATTTCAAATATCTCGGCAACTAATTATCCGATCAACTTTATTTTTTAAACCAAATTTATGTTTTTTTATTGTCTTTTATATTCACTCCTTAAAATAAACAATTTCGAAATTTTTTATATAACTTTTATCAGAATGAATATTTCTACAGTCCGAAAAAATAGTTCCGGATAATCGAGGTTAATGAAATTCAATAGCCTTCTTCCAATTCTTACATATTAAGCACACACCAAATTTTAAGTCTTTATCTCAATTTGTTTGGGAGATAGAACGTTTACAGTCGCGCACACAGACAGACGGACGGCAAAAAAAAGTTCTAAAAGTATGTTTTTCGGAATCTCCAGTGTCTGAAAAGTGTAAATCCAACAATTTTTCTTTTTTTTTTTAACAATTACAAGACTTACCCTATACTACGTATGATGGGTAAGTAAAAGATCTTTCAACTCGTGAAGTTTTGAAACTTTTTAGCAAACATCCATCATATATCACAGTTTAGAAGTGTTATAATCAAATGCTAATACTAATCCAAAGAAAATGCTAAACAAAAAAGAAACATCATCGGGAGGAATGATTGAGATGAAAAAATATGCCTTGCCATGGGACTATGAGTGGGGGAAAAATTATATTTTCTGATTAAAAAATAATAATAACTTGACGGCCCAGATGGCTACAAAAGTTATTAGCACGATCTTACTAAATAATCAAAAGAATTCTTCAGTTCGCATATGAACAGAAGTTTCGTAATGCTTTGTAGAAGGTTTGCTTACTATGGATTGTGTGATTTACAACAAATTTTAAAACTTATAAAATTTAAAAAATGTGATATAGGATAATCACCTCATACTGTCAGGGCGTTTATTACATTGTGCTGAGTGGACACTTAAGTACGTTAAAAGATTGTGTAAGAAAATCGTCAAATAATAGCATTTATTTTTCTGTTTTACGTTAAAAGATTGTGTAAAAAAATCTTTAAATACTAGAATTTATTTCTGTATTTTTAATAATATCATTTTAAGTTTTTTTTTTTTTCAATGTACAGTTTTATATAAAAGAATTATGTTTTCTAACAAGCAAGTTTGTTTCTCTGCATGTTTGTTTTGAATATGACTTTTAAATAGCGTAAATTAGTAGCTACCATAAACATTTACTAGATTTTTGAAAAAATAAATAAATAAAACTTAGCAACCGAATTTCATAATGTAAAATCATGTACTCACCAGAACAGAAAGCTTTACAATATGCAAGTTGTACAGCCTTTTAAAAAAATTGCCTCAATTCCATATCGTCCAATAAGTTTTAGAGTATGTAAATGGCTGAAAGCTTTTTATGTCTTGT
This sequence comes from Maratus speciosus, assembly GCA_963932465.1. Classification (NCBI taxonomy): domain Eukaryota; kingdom Metazoa; phylum Arthropoda; class Arachnida; order Araneae; family Salticidae; genus Maratus; species Maratus speciosus. The sequence goes on from OZ010788.1 coordinate 499,873,355, forward strand.
TTTCAAAAAATCTTTTCTCTCAGTAGCTTACATCTTTTCCTGACTTTTCTGCTTTTAACCGTTAAAAACAGGGGCATAATATAATATCTTAATAACATAAAAACCCGGGCAGCGTAATGCATGCGCTAAGACATTTTAAAGTCTAAATAACAACTTTTAATGTAATACTTTTTTAATAAAATAGTAGTAAAATTACAGCTATAAACATCAAATTTATATAAAAAAAAAGAAGACCAATTTAATTAGAATAACACGAAGTTGTAGTAATATAAAAAAAAAAAAGCTGGCGTATTGTATACGCTAACGTCTTTTCAAGCATATATATCTTTATTTTTTATTATATTTTCCTTTAATTAAATTTCCAGTGATAGTATAAAAATAACAAACATCAAATTTACAAATAAAATAATTTGATTAAAAAAAAGGAATGAATTGCATAAATACGTGGACGGCGTATTCCGTACGCCAGTGATGGTTTATCAATAAAAATAGTGAAAGAGAGCAGAAAAATATACGAACTTCAACTTTAACCTGTATTTGACCATCGTCCTATGTATAAGACGACATACATTTCTAGCTCATACTTATAAATATTTATGCTCTTGCTTTTGTTTCAGCATTATATTACTGTGAAAAAAAAATCTTTCATTACACTGGCTTAATCGTTAATTTTTAAATTTTAAAAATTTATTTATAATAAATTTTCACTATAATCCAATGTTGAGAGAACAGAAAACAACTTCGTTCTCAATTACACAATTGTACAAAAAAAACGAAGAAAAAAACGATCTGCAGAAAGATGTGATGTTAGACTCTGTTTGAACTGTTTTTTTATCATATCATTTGAAAGTAAAAAAAATAGTTTCATAGCAAAGGATTTGACTATACTACAGACTGTATGGAACAGACTATAAATTTGAAGTTACTAGTAAAATTTTCATATTTTTTCAATTTTATGTCTTTCCTCGTGTCTTCACGAATCTAAACAATAATTTCGGAACAAAAATTTTTTATTTTCGATACTTGGTCAAATATGGGTTAAAACATTGTTTGAATACCAGGGCTGCGGAGTCGGTGGGTGAAAATGGACGACTCCGACTCCGACTTCGGGATTTTTAACAGATCCGACTCCGACTCTTTCGCTCAAAAATGGACCTGACTCCGATTCCGACTCCGACAACGTAGCCCTCCCTGCTTGTAAAATGGACGACTCCGACTCTTTCGCTCAAAAATGGACCTGACTCCGATTCCGACTCCGACAACGTAGCCCTGCTTGTAAAATGGACGACTCCGACTATTTCGCTCAAAAATGGACCTGACTCCGATTCCGACTCCGACAACGTAGCCCTGCTTGTAAAATGGACGACTCCGACTCTTTCGCTCAAAAATGGGCGCGACTTCCGACTCCGCAGCCTTGTTGAATACTAAAGGGCGGTTTGGAAGATGGTAAATGATAGGGTGTTAATCATTATAAATGTTTTGGATTTCGCATCTGTATTCACACTGAGTTACGCACTCACCATGCAGTCCGTGTTTTTAATCCCCTAATTCTCAGGGAAGAATGCGTTCCAGTAATTGGGTAATTCAGAAAATAGAAATTCATACCAGAAAATCTAACTAGCAAATTTCAGTTTATGTAATAACGAAATGTCAGCTATTAAATAAAGCAAAAATTTCCATTTTAATTTCCTATTTTAAATTTCGTGTGTGAATACGGAATATCTGAATTTAAAAAAAAATCCGCTTAATCGGAACACGGCCATGGTAGCCCATGGTAGCCTAGTACCATGGAATGCCCATGGTAGCAAAAATGCTATCATGGGCATAGAGGGTTAAAGGTTCTCCTTATACTTTATTTCAAAATTTAGATTGTAGGAACCTTATCCGACGTTTACGTAAAACATTGTAAAATTTGGCATTCATTTCTTTATTGTTAAAAAAAATATTTTTTTTATCCCTTATGAGTAAAACATTTTTTTAATGGATGATGAAATATTTTGAACGCAAAAGATATTTAAAATGAGTTATTGAGAACAAGTAATGTTGATTTTCTAAAAATGTTATATATATTAGAAGAAATTATCCAAAACTGGGTTAGTGTCTAATTAAGGACTAATTGCTGAAAGTGAGGGAAGGGGATTGTGCTCGGTCGAGGGAATAGCACTGAATGAAACAGAAAGAGGTGGGAGAAAGAACGGTGAAAAGATGGTCTTGGTCCTTGACCCACGTGGTTTGTTACGATTGGATCTCATCAGAAAATCTACTTTTGAGGAACTCTAAATTTTTCAAGGTATGTGAAATTTAATTTCTCCCTTCCTTTGTTTTTTAGTAAAGCAAGTTACTTTCATCTCATCTTAAAGCAGATGTCGTAAGTAGAACCGAAACTGGCCTTTTTTGCACCCGGGGCAAACATGGATTTTTGAGCCCATGTTCTACTCCTCCGCAAAGTATATTTACAAAGAGAATTTTACTAATTTTCTAATAGCCGACTTATAAAAGTAAAAATGTGTAATCATAAAATATGCAATACTGAACTACGTAATCTGCTTTGTCAAATATTGATTCATTAAAATCTTGAAAACGGAATCTAAAAAAATTCCGCTTTATACAGGATCCTTATGCCATATCATCGTTAGATTCTTATGTGATTTGCCATACCCCAGACAGGACGATTTTAACAATACTGTGCTAAACATATTCGTGAGAAAAATCGATAAAATAAATCTTCATTTGGCGTCCCTTCGTTCTGGCGCCCGGGGCACATGTCCCTCTGCCCCCCCCCCCTTAGTTTCGGCCCTGGTTCTGAGCTTGCAGAGAGCTCTTTCAAACGATTTATTTGTTTTGTAATGGCTGCTGAGACCATCGACTTGAATTACAGGATGGTCTATAACGGGCTACCATACCGACTGTACTGGTTAGCAGTTCCTCTGGAGCAGTGGTGCGCTAACTATTTTCATTTCCGATCCTCCTTTTTAGCCCACGGTATGATACTTCTTTCTCCCACCTATTAATATGTCGTCTCCAAAAAATAACGCTACGTTGTATAAGACAGCCGTAAAAAAAAAAGCAGATGTATCATTGTATGAATTTTTTAAACTGCTAAGCATCGCACATTTTCAATTTTTATACCGTCGTATTGGAAAAAAAAGTACTTTTAAATGCAATTTGTTTGAAAACAGCACCTCCATTTATATTTGAGATATTAATTTTTTTGTAGTTTTTAACACCATTTGTTTAATTTTGGCAACTCAAGTACTCCATTTTTTGTAGAATGTAAAGGGAAAATAGTTGGAAAATAGCAATTATATCTTTTTGTTACTGAAAACTGAAAAAAAAATGTACTTAAAATACGTGCTATTTTGAAAAAAATATAAATGAATCATTTCTGATAGAACATGCAGCTATTATAAACTAAATTTAATTTTAAATATCTATATTAATATTACAAACAAATGAAGGCATAGGAATCATGAGATAGCCGATTTTTTTTTGTCCAGTTTCTTGAGTGACGAAATCTCTTTTTTGGATTTGTGTATTATTCAGCGATAGTGACGTCCTGTGCGTAGTTTACTGTAGGTGTTTAATACTGAATCGCAAATGAGGAATTCTTCAGCGGATGCGGATGACGTTATTTTATATAAAGTAAAATCGCGTGTTTTAAGTCTTAAAACTGAACTACAGTAGTGTCCCGCTTAACCGAGTTATTTTCTTCTGATGGACTGATGGCTTCCATTATTATGAAACAGTAGGGTGTTTCATTTTTCCAAAGGTGTGATTTTCATATGACTTTGCTTACGCCCCGAGTTTCAGTGCTGAAACAGATATATGCCAAATTTCACATTGATCACTTTTATCTCAAACCAGTGAAATTTCTAATATTGAATTTTTTGTATAAATGAGTTTCTCATGTATCTCTTTCATCGTTTGAAAGTAATTGAACTTTAAATAAAGAACCAAAAGGGGAAATTGGCTGCTAGAAAAGGTGCCTAGTGGTGAGTTTTTATGAGCTCGACTCCCTTTAAAGGAATAAGTACTTTTAGTTTTCATTTACCATCACAAGGAAATGAAAGAAACACATTCGGATGTTACTAAACCTAACAGTACTAAACTACAAGAAGTGTGAAGGAAAGCAAATACCCCCGTTCATTTATAGCAACTGCAAATAGCCTTGGTCACAATGCTTCGAAAATCTCCGTATCTCCAGCTACCGTTTACCGAGCACGGCCGATCAATAGAAGTGAAATTGCAAAAAAAATAGAAAAGTCACTCTTTGAAAATCCTCCTCATTTGGTCTTGCATTGGTATAGTAAAATGTTGCCGCAGTTGCTCATGGGAGTGTCAATACTTTGGAAGATAGAGTTGAAGTTCTAGTGGCTGGTAAAGATTGTGAGCATTTGCTTGGCGTACCTATTGCCCTTAAAGGTACTGGTGAGCAGACGACTGAAGTAGTTATTCGGGAAGTGGAACGATTTGGGCTATATGACAATATCATCAGTATGTCTTTTGATACTACAGCATCAAATATAGGACTGATCAAAGTGGCATGTACCAGAATTGAAAGGGAATTAGGACGAACATTGTTGTAGTTGGCTTGACGTCATCACACACATTAACTAATTTTGAAAGGGGTGTTTGAGAAGTGTTGTGTTGTGACATACCACAAGTAGTCCTGGCATCCATATTATTTAGAAGTTCTGAAATCTGTTGTATTTCCTTGATGAGCAGTCATATACGACAATACTGGATGAAGAAAGTCCCGTTCAAGGCTTTCTAGAAGAACAATGAGGGAAAATGTTTAACTACCTCCAAAATGCCCTAAAAGAAGGAAGTCATCCAAGAGAAGACTACAAAGATTTATTACAACTCCCTCTCCTGTACCTAGGAGGTTGTTCTGTATACGACTTTAATTTCAGAATCCCAGGGGCTCTGAATCAAGCACGATGGATGGCAAAGGCAATATATGCACTTAAAGTTGTCCCCTTCACTAAACAATTGAAAATTCCTCAACGAGAATTGAAAGGACGAAACAAGTTGCACATTTTGTCAGTCTCATATAAGTTCACTTTTGGCACGAGGCAATTGTAAGACGATGGGCTCCAAAAAATGATTTGGATATGCTACAGCTTCCGAGAACTTACCCAGATGTAGACGTCAAAAAAAGTGCTCTCACAGTTACTGAGACACATCTTTGGTATCTGCCAGAAACAAACGTAGGATTGGCTTCTTTGGACGAACGCATATTACTCAGACTGATGAGGAAAATATGACTAAAAATTTGGACACCAAACCTGCAAAGGATAAGGAATTGAAACGATTAGAGGGTAGAAACCTAGTTTTTCAAGGAAAAGACCTGAGCCATTTCGTTACTAATAAAACAAAGACGCTCTTTGAATTGTTTGGGATCCACGATGTAACAAAATATTGCAGTGATTCTCTAAGAATCCATGTGAACTACCTTAAGGTGGTCAATAATATCGCAGAAAAAGGAATTGCTCTGATAAAAAAAACTTTAATGAATCGGTCAGGGATGAACAACAAAAACAATTCTTGTTAAGGGTAGTCGAGCATCACAGAAAAGTCGTCCCCAAGTGAACAAAAGAAAGGATCGTTCAAGAACATCGTTCAAAGTTTATTAATATAACACATGTTTTACCTATCATGTTACCTATTAATCTTAGTGTCTAGTTTTAGTATTATTTTAAGTTTGTAATTTCTAGTTTTCCCAATAAAAGTAATTAACATTGAAAAATCGTATTTTTTGCCAATTTCTACAAAACTGCCCAAAGTGTGCAACCTCTAAATATTATCCAATCTTCCTGAAATTTGGCATATATATCTTTTACATCACTGAGACTCGGGGCGTAAGCAAAGTCTGCAAAAAAATTTACATTTTATTTTTTGTCTTACAAAATGAAACACCCTATGAAACAGTCATTATAAATTAAGTGTTAGGTGAAGATGAAAGAGCAGTCGCAAAAAATTAGAACTCTAAAAAAACAATTATGGCCATTTTTTTTCTCATTCTGACCAGAAAATCAGAGTTCTAACATTTTACGGCTGCTCTTTCATCTTCACCTAACACTTCATTTATAATGGCTGTTTCCTAATAAAGGAAGCGATCAGTTCATCAGAAGAAAAAGATCAATTCCAAAGGTATAAGTTCGATTAACTCGGATAATCCGGGCTCTACTGTATCTATATTTATATACTTTTTTTTTTCGGTGGCGACACTAAATTCTGCAAAAGCAGAATTCCTGTTCACTAGTTTTATAAAATTTTGTCGCGACCCCTACACACACTGTAAAAAAAAGCATGTGATTGTGCTAAAAAATACTTAGTATCATTACAGATACTCTATAGCAGTTACTAGAAAATCACCTATAACAAACCACTGCTAGTAATATCACAAAGAAAATAGCTGTAACTGAATGCTTATTGTACATGCGTTCTTCTCTTTCCTTAAAATCTGTCATAAAATCTTGACCCCCACCTGAAATTAAATTTACTTGAAATTTATTCTATCCAAAATACACTTTGAAATTGTTTATTTTTCTAGAACAAATAATTCAGAACATATTCAAACCGCTCATTAGGCAAAGAAAATATAAGTAAATAATTATATTAATCAAGCCATATTCTAATCATCCATTAACCATCGAAAAACCCTAATAAAAATTAACCTTATTAATTGAAACTTGGGGGAATTATAATAGCATCAATAAATTTACGCTCAGTCCTATAAAACTAACAACACACAGCAAAATCAGCTTCATCACCCATTACTCGCATTTAAAATCGTTTACAAACACGGCTCCAGTAGCAAGGTATGTACAACGCTCGGTTCCCAAACCCCGTATAGTGAGTTATGTCCTCCGCAGAAGAAAAAAACGCAACATAAATCTCCCCCACAAATAAATATAGATGCTTCCAATATTCACCAAAGATGGTGCCAAGAGCGTCTTTTTTCACTTTTTATACACAATTCAGTTGACACAATTTCTTAGTGAAGATACAAGAAAAATATCTGTAATACTACTAACCATTTCGTAGTATACATACTAAAAAAGCACCAGTAATGGCTACTAACGATTACTTAGTATGTTCACTAAAGAAGTCTATGTGTTGTTTACTAAGTTAAATGCAGTAATGTTACAGAAAAATTCAAGAAATCCCAGTTGGTTAGAGATTTTCTAGTAATACTACAGATTTATTTTATTTATTTATTTATTTATTTATTTATTTATTTACAGTGTACACAGTAGAAATTTTTAAATCGTCAACGTAGTTAAAGTGAAATTCTTTTTTGGTTTTGCGCTTATGTTTCTGTTTTATTAGTGGCCTGAATAAAACACGTAATTTTAAGAAGCCATGGCTTTATTTATGCATATGAGTATAAATATTTTTTTTTCTGAAAAATACTTTAAAAGAACTTTACATTATACAAATTCAACGTGAGGTATGTTCTAGCAAAGAGCTCAAGATTGCTCATGATTGCTATGTTCGGATCTGTGTTGGAAATCGCTAGCCATAAGTCATCCGCTGGATCCAATAGAGATTGATATTTTGTTTTAATGGCAACTAATTCTGAAAAGACGGTCTCGCATAAGTAGGTCGATACAAACCGAACCAAAATATTAATTACCTTTTTCTCAAATCGGCATATTCTTTCCCTATAGATAACCAAAATTTTTGGCAACACCTAGAGCTATAATAAAGATGGCCACTGCTAACCGTCACATGGACCCAAGTTGCACGTTAATTTCACCAGAGAGCAGGTAGCAGACATCTCAAATTGACAATCATCTTTTATTACCTACTATGTATTTTCGACTGCCGGTTGCTGAAATATGGATACTGTAATAATGAAGACAGTTGTTTTCAAACAAATATAGTACTATTTTTATAAATAATATTATCTCATGTCATTATTTTACTGCTACCTGAAACTCGTTGAAGAGAAACCTTATATTTTTATTGTCAAATAAATGTTTTTGAATTTGGTTTCCACAGTTTGTGCAGCACTGCTATGGAGGATAATCATGGTTACGACAATCCAGCATTTTCTGAAATAGACTCTTTTCAGATGATGTTAGAGAGGAAGTTTAAATTCAGTGCTACAAGTGTGGAGATTGGACACATTCCCCACGAATATGCTGGAATGAGGAAAAGATATGCATCTGGAATTATGCAAGTTAAAAAAGGAAGAAAATGCTCTTTTTCAAACATAAACTTTCAAGAAAGTACTTTAATAGATTTTCAAACAAAATTTGGTATTTTTAATACTTTTCAACATAGCTGAGCTATGTTTATGAATTCGATTTGTCTGTCCGTTTTGTCCGTCTGTCTGTCCATCTGTTCGTGCTCTAACTCGTCCATATATAGTCAGATTTCCATGAAACTAATATTTGCTATTGGGATTTCCATAACATGTCCGGCATTGAAAATGAAGTGTACAGCGTTCTACAGAGACGCTCATATAAATTCTGTTTCATTAAAGTCTATGGGGGAAAAAAGTTGCGATGTATTTTAATGATATTCACTATTTTAAGCATATTGAGATTTATCATACCACTGAGGTGTACTACAATGTTCTTAATATAGAACATGGTGTGCATAGAACTTATCGTTCATTGACAGAGACATACAAAATAATTTGGCTATAGAAAAAAAGGAGCAATATTTGAACTTTTGAAGTCTACGAACAATAATTGTCGGAAGTGCGTTTTCAGTTGTGGCTGCGTTTTTAAATTTAACTATTTTTTAACTATTACTTTGTGTGTATAAATTCTATAGATCATATACAGGGTCACACAAAAGTTCTCAACTGTATCCGTTTATTGGCGGAAATTTTCAACTGTGCTATGAGTTTTACTGAACTAACTTTTCACATACTATGCATATAGATCTGTAGATGGGTCATTTTCAATAAATGCATACAATTCAGAAAAACATTTTTCAAAAAAATTACTTTTAAATTTCACATTAAAAATGAAATAAGTGATAATGTATAAGTTAGATGTGTCTGTAAATATAATTAATTAAGCACTTTAGCTTTTGGTATAATTTTTATACACTATTTCTCTATATTTTATACACTATTTACCAGTAACATGGTAACAGACTTGACTGGTAACACACTTGACATTAATAGCAAAATATCTTCCAAAACCTACATGCTAATTATTAACACTAAGAAACAAAACAAAATCTTTAATATATTAACTAGATAATAATATTCATGCAAAACAAAGTACTAAACTTATATTTTTAACATAAAAAATTAGGTAACAGACTTGACATTTAATAAAAATACTCACCTTTATAAAAATTTCTTTACTCCACTACACTGTTGTTTTTCAACTGCAAAAGAAAATGGCTACAAGTAAATATTTAACATTTAACTAGTATAAGTGTTTTTATTGCAAATGTGCTGCCGTCTCTTGGTGAAATTGTCAACCTTTATTTCATGAAATTGTAGCTTGGTAACAGACTTGACAAAATGTGAGGGACAAAATGTTTTGTAGATTTTCTTAATTTTTTTTTTTTTTTTTTTTTTTTTTTTTTTTTTTTTTTGCTGGAATAATGTTAGAAATTTAAAATAATTATGATTTATCTCATTAAATGTCCCAATTACTTTCCTTTTAAAGTGAAAAATGAAGTGAAAAAATATTACAGAATTATAAAATACAGAAGAGGGACAGCTATTTTTTTTCTTCTACTAGAGGCAAAAATCTGCATCTTTACGAAAAAAATATGAAAGTGATTATTTTTATGTTTTAGAAATATGTTGTGTAGTGTAATTAAATAAATATAATATTTATAGTCAGTTTTAAATAATATATTATGAGTAATTTTTTTATTTTTTTTTACTGTGGGACAGCATATGTATGCATATTTTGAAAATGACCCAGATCATATACAGGGCTGTACAAAATAATCTTTTATTTTAACGACTATTCATGGTAATAGCAGAAATCGGGTTTTCAAATGCGTTATGCGTTTTCCAAATTGTTCTTTTAGACATAATCATTTACCTTAGTAAACTGTGAAATTTTGTTATTGTATTCTGGATGTGTTGAAAAGCGTTTCCTAATCTATGTTGTGCGCATGATTTTTCGTTCTTGTTTGGAATAAAATAGTTTTGGAAATGTAAGACTAGTTGTTATTAGCATAGAATAAACTTTGTGCGAATTGTAATAAAAAGCTAAAATCTTAAACAACGATTTTTACGCACAAATAACGTACAGAACGATAAAAATACTCATACGATCGTTTCGGGAATTCCAAGATCCCCTTCCTCAGTGAAAAAAAAAAGAATTAAAGTGTGTTCGAAGAACCCCTTGGCTATATCCCTGAGAACTGGCTTATGGAATGATTTTAAAAGGGTCGAAGCAAGAGTTTATATATCCCAAAGAAATGACGTAATTGAACAGAAACCAACTGGAAAAGAGTCACTGCTCAGGATCTCTCCACACTGGTGAAAGAAAGGGAGTGCTAGTCATATCATTTAATAAGGTGAAAGTATGTTTATGAATATGGTGAGCTTCGTAAAAGTGTAGATCAAAAAGTGAGTTACGTTTTTGAATAATTTTTGCCTCTGGATAATTGAACTTGTGGTTGGAATTCCAACAATGTTATTGTTTAAATCATCAGTTAATTGTTATTGTTTAAATCCTCATATTTCTTTCAGGACTAATTAAGTGAGACGAAAATGTTCCATTTTGATTAAGCAGGTAACTCAGAAAGTACCAAAATGACAGTGGTAGCCCGTGTCTAGACCATTTTGTATACAAAATTATAAAACGAACTTCGTGAGGTTTACAACCACTAAAAATGTATTAATAATGGTTATTAAGTAATTCGTTGTGATACGTCGAATCTTGAGCACATTGACACAAAGTGGAATCATAAAAAAATTTTTGGTCATGTTCTTTAAGTCAAATAGCAGAAATTATTTGAGAAAATCGTTCTGTCGTGTAGAACAAAAACAAATTTTACAAAGGTGAATTTTTTCAACTAAATATTTGAAAAGTGATCTGTACTGTCATTTATTGTTTTATTTCAGAAGCAGTATTGAACTTTACATGAGGTTATGTGTTCTATAAGAATAGAAATAAAATATGTATAGCCCTCTGGGGGTTTTTCTCCTGTATTTGCACCATTGCCTCTACAAAATAATAAAACAAATTTCGTAAGATTTACAACCAATAAAAATATATTAATAATGGTTATTAAATAAATCGTTATGATAAGTCGAACCTTGGGCGCATTAACACAAAGTGGAATCATAACGAAATTTTTGGTCATGTTTTTTAAGTCCAAGAACAGAAATTATTTGAGAAAATCGTTCTGTCGTGTAGAACAGAAACAAATTTTTCAAATGCGAATTTTTTCAACTAAATATTTGAAAAGAGATCTGTTCCGTCATTTATTGTTTTATTTCATAAACAGTATTAAAGTTTATATGAGGTTATGTGTTATATAAGAATAGAAATAAAATATGCACAGCCCTCTGATGTTTTTTTCTCCCGTATTTGCACCATTTCCTCTACAAAATTATGAAATGAACTTCGTGAGATTTACAGGCAAAGAATTTAATGATATTATAAATAATTTATTATTGATCGAATGATTATTGATCGAAAAAATCAAAGACTATAAAGTCGGGAACTTAGGAAGAGTGCCAGTGTAATACTCGGTAAATATTTTCGTAGGCTTTCGGAAAAGATTATCTATAACTTTTTTCAAACGGAAATCGTCATTAGATTAGACAAATTTTAAGCAATAAATTCCATAAAATCTGTTCATCTGAAACCTCTGAAAAAGAAAATAATTCATAGTCTCCTCCATCACAGGACACTTCTCCTTAGTGGCCATTGATAACAGTGGTTCAGAAGGAAAGAAAAAAGTGTTTAATTTTTTTAATTGAATGCAAAAATGGGAACAGGTGTTATATATTCCCGCGGCCGCCATCTTGGATTTTTCTTGGCGTGAAAACCCCTTTTCTGCCAAGTTAATGTCGCCAACCAGATTTATGCGCATGTTAAGCTTAACGGGGTTGCCAGAATACGTCACTCGTCGGGGTTGCCTTATAGATAAACGCCAACAAAACATCGCCGAGAAATCCAAGATGGCGGCCGCGGGAATATATAACATCTGATAACCCGAAATGTGGCAAACCATCTATTTTCACAAAATAATAATTAGTTATTATTATTTTAATTTTAAGTTATTTTTTTTTTTAAATTGCAAAATATGTTCTTGGTAATTATGTAATTAATATGTTTGTTCTTAGTAAATATGGTTGAGGGGAATAAAGTAACTTTACAAATCAACAGTTCAGAACTTAGTATTTTCAGAAAAACTCATTTAAAAGTTTTAGAATAGATTTCGATGCTTCGACAGATAGTAGAAATAAAAATCTTTAGAAGTCCAAGATTTTTTTTTTCTAATTCATCACTGAACAAATTGAATCGACAGGCGATGTTAGAAAGGAAAAGAAACTAAATTCTAAACTCTGAAGCGCTACAATACGTTAAAGATAATAGCTACAATGCCCAACTCTACATTCTTGACCATGAATCCTGAAGTTCTATCTAAGCATGTATCCCGAGCTGATCAGCCTATCGCAGAACCTTCAGTGTTCAGTTTCCAATCAAGCCTGGTAGTCATTTTATCAACGCTAAAGGAATGAAAGGTGTGAACCCTGCGAAAGTCGGGAGTCGAAATCTGTAAACGTAACGAAGTGGTGCGGGATGCGTCCCACTGAACTACTGGGCTAAGAAAGGAATTTTTTTACAGTAAAAAACAGTTTTTTTTAATAGTCATTAAATAATTCATTGTGACAATTCTAATCTCGGGTATATAACATAAAACGGAATTACAGTCGAACCTCTATTTAACGAACCTCTATTTTGCGAATTTCTCTATTTTACGAACTTTTCCTTGGGACCAAGAACATTTCGCGAATTTCTTCGTAAAATAACCTCCAAATAGCGAAGTGCATTCTCTATTTAACGAACTTTTTCTTGGAATCTAAAAATTATTTCTCCCTATTTGTCAAAATATTACTGGACATTTCAAACTTATTCTTTCTTTTAACACATTTTATGATGATCAATGACCATGAACAGGTCTTACCAGCACCTAACTCACCGAGAGCAGTAAAATCGCTGTGATAATTTGCTTTTCATCCAAGAAGTGTCTGATCATTCAGTCGTGCTGGTAATTTCGGTTCTTTTAGCTCGAAAATGTCAAAGAGAAAGTGCTTGGCATAAAAGAAAAAAAAATCTTGATGTGGTGGATAAAAGCGTGAAGAAAAAGAATATTGCTTTAAAATTTGGTATCCCTGCAAACAGCTTATCGACCATAATAAAAAAATCGAGATTGTAATGTAATTTTTTTTTTAAACTGAAAATACAATGTATTTTCAGACAATGTTTTGTTTCATTCTTATTTCCCTTGCAAATTTCTTTTTGAAGGGTAAAATATATAAAACAAACAGATATAATTTATACAAAAAGTGTGATTAATTACTTTTTTTTAAATTATATTTAGTGTTTATGGGTTTAAAATATGTTTTATGTAGTTTAAAGTATTTTGAAAGGTGACTCTCTATTTAACGAATTTTCCATATAACGAACTTTTTTTCGGGATTTAGCGACTTCGTTAAATAGAGGTCCGACTGTATAAACACGTTTGTGTTCATGTTCTTTAAATCCAAGGGCAAAAATAACTTGAAAAATTGTTCTGTTGTGTCGAACAGAAACAAATTTTTTAGAGACGGATTTTTCAACTGAATATTTGAAAAGAGATCTGTTCTGCCGTCTGTTGTTTTACTTCGTAAACATTGTTGAACATTATATGAGGTTTATGTGGCATAAAGGAATGGAATAATATATGCCCAAATCTCCGTTTTTTACTTTCTTCTATCTTTACAAGAAGAAAGTATTAGATTCGTGAAAATTTTTGAATTCCGGTTTTCGACGGATTTGCAAGTTTTAGGGGTCAGGAATCACGGAGAACTTGTTTTTACAAAATGTCTGTCTGTGAGTCTGTATGTCTGTCTGTGTGTGACACAAATTTTGTGAGCGCTCTATCTCAAGAACTAATGAACGGAATTTAATAAAACTTTAGATTCAGTTTTAGTACATAAATTAGTGCGGTTTGGTTTTTGATGTAAATCGCACCCCATGTGGCACTACTATGATGCATTTTTCACGATTTCCGCAATAGCTGTATCTCAAGAACTAATGTATGAATTTTCATCAAACTTTAGATTCAGTTAGTCCCAGATATAAATTTATCCTGATGCGTTTTTGGTGTAAATTGCCCAACAGGTGCCACTGCTATGCAGAACTTTTCACGATTTCCGCAATAGCTCTATCTCAAAAACTAACGCACGGATTTTCATCAAACTTCAAATTCAATTAGAAGTTGACTAAGTTGTTGCTGATTAGATTTTGGTGTAAATCACCTAAACGGTGGAGCCTTTATGCTGCATTTTTTAGGAAGTATTAACATGTATGAGATAGAAGAAAGTTTTGGGATTGTCACTTTCGACTAATTTTTTTTTTCTTTCTCAGTACAACAGTATACGCTTTATTTAAGGTATCCGAATACCTTCGGAGGACTTTTTTAAAATTATTTTAAAATATGACTTTTTTTTTTTTTTTTTTTTTGCATTGTGTATCATGATGTGATTAAAAAAGTAAAATAAAATAGAAAAAGTTATGCATTTCAAATTATTTTTTTACATTTTGGGGAAAAAAATAAGCAAAAAACAGCGAAAATAATCACTTCCGCAAAACATCATAACTCAACTTTAAATTAAGATATTTTTATTTTGTAAACATTATTATAATTATTAAACCTTTTTCTAGGGAACGAACTACTCTTATATTTGTGAGTCAAATATTTAAAACTATATAGAAAATTAATCAGTGATGAAGCAAAAATTATTTAAAATTTATTGCAAATCGGAAACTTTCTCAATAATTAAAGAAAAAAACTAATACATTTACTGTTACGAGAGTAATTCATTCCCTTTACTGTACTTTGCAAAGCATACAAAAAACATTTGAAAGAGATTTATCCATAATTTTTTCCGTTATGATGATTTGCGTAAACATATAATGTTAAAAAATTGATTTCCAGAAAACGCAAAACCAAAATTTAATTCAAAATCTTACCTTTATTTTGAAAAGTAAACCTTAATATGTTACTCAATTTATACACTATGTTATCTATTTTCTTTAAAATTGCTGTTTTTCTTTTTCAAACTCTTTTAAAAATTATCTCTGCTTCTTTACTTTTGTGTTTACATAGCATTGAAAAACGTAAAAAAATATAGGTGAGCAGAGGTGAACTTCCGGTGAGCAAAACGATACTTTCGGTTTCAAAATACTGATACTTTGTAATTTTAAAAAGGCAATAGCTTGACTTCTAAATAAGATATAAACAAAATTCAAACAGATTTGGAAAGATAAAGAATCTGTATATTACCAAATATTAAATCCGGATTATACCAAAATCTAAAAATCAGTATTTTGGCCGAAAATTGACTTTTAAAGGTATTCGGATACCTTAACTCAACCTGGTTTTCGTATGTAAAGATGGAATTTTGTAATCGGTTTTTGAATTATTTCCTGATATGCTAAAATTATAAAAATTACGTTCAGAGGTGTGTTACCTATATGTGTTATGTCCTAGGTGTGTTTACAACATTTTAATATTTTTTTAACTTAATTATAAATTAAATCAGTAATTTTAAGGCATTTTTTGCCGTTAGCCTTCCACAGGCAATAAATCACCAAATATTCTAGGAGTCATACAATTGTATATGAGTTGAAACAATAAAGAATTTAATTAAAGGTATATATAAATACACACAAATACAACAAACCCAACTGGAGTGAAAATTTAGCCAGAGCCAGGAATCGAACCCGGGACCACAATCGAGTCCTAGCTCTGGCTAATTTTTCACTCCAGTTGGGTTTATTGTATTTTTTGTGTGTATGTCTGTATTATATTTATGTATACCTTTAACTGTTGAATGCAGGCGTTATTTATGTGTGTTTTAATATATATTGTAGTATGTGTGTTTTATTATAAGTATTTAATTATTCGTCAAATGGCTAAGGAAACTGCCACAATGAAATATTTTAAAACCAAAAAGGTAGAAAATATAAAGAAACAAGTCGGAAATTGTACGTCAAACGTGGCAAATGAAGTGCGTTCGTACTATAACTAGTTTTATAAATATTCAGACCATGGTGCAATAGCTGTTGCACTCTTATGCAAAAATGCATTAATACAAAATTTATTCCGATTATATATACTAAATTCAGTAATACGGAAATAACATGACTCCATCTTAAATAGGACGTAATCACCTTGCCAATTAATTACGTATGATAGGATTTAATAGAATGAAGAAAACTTTTATTAATATGTTTTTAAGTTTTGATTCGATTTTCATAAAATTTGAAATGACTTGAAAAAATTCTGTAGCAATTATATATATTAAATTTCAAACCCTTCGCTTGGGTAGTTTTTGCGCTGTTATACGCGGACAGATGGACTATAGGCGCCACATATTTAATATAATTACGAACGCACCTAAAAATGAAGAATGCAATATAAAAAAAGTTATCCATAAATAATTTCATATTAATTTACGCTCATTGAGAAATCAATTTTGAAATCCCCAAAAGATAGTGTAAATAACGTTTCATTTTTTTTTTTTTTTTTCTGCCGTGTTGCCCTTAAAAAAGAAACCGTCCAAAAATTATATATTTTTCAACACATTAACTGTCTTCTGCTTTCTACCAACCGCAAAAAAGCAGTTATTTTTTTCCTAATCAAGTTCGGTATGCACGCCAAATTAAATTGTAAACGGCCTTTTTCGGGAAAAAAACATGAATTGCAGTCAAAAAGTTCGGCGTGATTTTTAGAACGAACACTGAATGATTATAAAAGAGTGTTTTAAAAAAACCTTTGCTTTTACACTTGTTTAATTGAACACGATTTTTTTTTTCGAATTTATTGTAGGATTAATTCAATTCATAGCAGGCTCTGTTCCTCTTATTTTTATATTGAATTTGTTTTCAGCGTGAAGTAAAGTACATTTAAAAAGAAAACCAATGGAAAACTATACAAAGAAATCTAAAGTAATCCTAGTTAAGAATCCACGTACATTTTTTTTTCTTGCGTAGTATACATCTTAAAAAAAAAAAAAAAAAAAAAATTCTCTTTTTCAATATTCCAAAGAGAATCCTGTTTCGAAAAGATTAGGAAAGAAATGCTATCCCGAAATTTTAAACGGAACTTCGTAAAATGTTTTTTTGCTTTGTTGGAGATCATATACGTTAAAAGGAAACACTGAGTTTTCTACTGCATAATTCATGAATTCGGGATGTACAAAATGTCCAGTTGTAAGAGTTTGAAAGAGAAGTGTACTTTCATGCTTATATAAGATCCCAACTCGGAATGAATTAACAAATTTTTCAGGGAGAAAAGCGGTCTGTCTAGGATTTCCTTTTCAACTTTCTCAAAAGAAAGCAGTAAAAGCAACAATAAAAAATTTCAACAGAGTTTATGAATTCAGAACCTTTCTAAATATTTTTTGTTTCCTTTAATTGAATACGTGCATTCTAAACTTTTACTTTTCGTTTTGTATGGGATGGTAATAAATAAGCAATACAGGTAATCAATGAAATCATGGATAATTAAGATTTTGATAATGTAAAATACGAAAAAATTAGTATGGTTCATAACGAAAACATAGATTGTACTTAAAAATATTATTATTTTAGTATAGTAATGATTAGTATAAAAAAACAAAAGAATTCACTAATTAAGATCATTACCGTATTTATACCTCTTTAAAAGCATGCACAAATCTTCTATCACAGATATCTTGTAAGCACACACTTCCGCGTAAAATTTCAGCGTACACTGATAAAGTAAGATCATCATTGATTTGTAGTTATTTCTTTAAACATTATAAAAAACAGAAATATTAATGTCGGTCAATCTATAATACATAACTTATTATTAATAATCACTTTAGAAAGTTGTAATTTTATCTTTAAAAAAAGTTTTTGGTTTATTCCTATCTCTACAAGGGAATGTATAGTGAAATAAATCCCCATAAATGTTATTTACAGTAAAAATTCAAAAGTTACATTAAAGTTGTAATCTGACACTGGGTTTAGTAAATTGGAGTGTGAAATTCAATTGAAATTCAAATTGAACAAAAATAATTCTAATTCATAAACTCAAAATCACACTACGGCTGATCGTGATAATGGAAGACATTGACGAATATCGCTGATTAAAATTAATTATTAAGAAGTACGTAAAATAATTCAAAGTTAATATTGATCTGTATGCGCTGCTGTAAAGATAAAATAAAGGAAAAACTCACCCAATTGAAGCACAAGAAGATCAACATAAGTCACGTAAAACATAAATAATCATTTATTAAAACACATATCAAGTTCGTCAAACTGGATGCATCCATACAAGTATTTGAATAAACTATTAAAATGAATGTAGCAATTAATATATTTTCACATTATTAGACATAAATTAAAACTGTAGGAGATGTAGAAATAAGTTAATGATATACGAAGTTCATATAAATTTTCTTAATCGCGAATTGTTCTAGTATTGGAATATTGAAGAATTTGGCTGTTTATTAAATGTTTTCTTTAAAAATTAAAGACTTCTAAAATAAAATGAAGTTCAAGAACGTGACGTTAATTTTTGGACAGTTAATTAGTTCCGTTAACGGATGGTGGATAAAAATCTTATGACTGAAGATGAGATTGTAGGCCTCGAATATTGACGATCATCGGAAATTGACGTTCTTCTAGAGCGAACTTTCGAAAGTGAAATCGCGACGAAGATGAAATTTAATTCGTAAATATTTCATGTGATTTGCAGAAGAAAGAGTTTTGTGATTTTTAATCTTTCTTGGAATGCCAAATAAGAATGACGATATCTTATTCTTCGTAGGGAAACATAGGGCTCCTATAATACAGGCTGAATCGTCAAACATTTTGTTTCCCACTTTGACCAATGAGCTATTGTTGCCCACGCGGCGTGGCCAATCGTTTTCCTCCTATTGGCAATTAAATGGCGGCGTGTGTCAGCCCGTATTATAGGAGCCTTAGGGAAACAGCGCGAGTCCACTTATGATGTTGAATGACATCCTCTGTAGAAGTAACGAATATCAGTTTCACTAAGAAGATATTTTGCAGGATTTCAAAAGGTACGAGAGCGAAATTTTTCTGTCGGCAATAATATTATGTTTAAAAATCGTTTGTGAAAAAAGAAGTTAGCAAATCAGGATCAAGCACTCGATGTATTTCTTCGGACGTCCATCGCAGTTTTTGCTGCCGCATCGAGAAGATTTTCTGCTGCAACTGCCGGCTAAAAAGCACGGCGTCGTAGCCCCGCACGTTTCGTACCGCTACAACGGATCCCTGGTGAAAACTGATGTCTTCCAGAACTCAGAATTTCAAAAACGAAAAGCCATCACAAAGCGTACCAGCCAATCCGGAACGCCTATCTCCCCCAACGCCTGACGTCACGCACAACTTGGGCACAGCCCTCTGAATACTAGGCCTGAGTGCTCATTCAAAATGGCGGCTGTCGAAGGCGGACTTTCCCCCCACTAGTAAAATTATATCGTCATTGAGTGCCTAGTGAATCTCCCTTCAGGTCCCGGTTTTCTTGTAATATTATTTTACTGAAAGATTTTTCAATAAGCTCAATCAATCGATTAAAAATTTCTATCTATTAAAAATTTCTTTTGACAAGAAACTTAGTATGTCATCATTCAAAAATTAACAAAAATATTTCCCATCTATTACATTTGTCAGAAAAGTAAAGAAAATTTTAAATGTTTGTTTAGCTTCATGATCAAAGTTTTATGTGGAGCCAGCCCCTTAGTTATGAAAAGAATAACATATTATATTGGCTAAATGCATTTACACAAATAAAAAATAAATGAAAGGATAAATTTGGTATTTAAATTATGAAAAGCACATGACAAAAACATGACCCGCGGGACGGGCTCGGGCCGATTTTCATTCACGGCACTCGGGCCGGGCCGGGCCCGGGCCATACTTTTTTCTGAAGGCTCGGGCCGGGCCTAACTTAATTTTTCTGTACAGAGCCGGGCCTGGTTTCATTCCTAGTCTTCATGGCCCAAAATTTTCCGTCCTAGTTTTGAGCCAGCCCGTATGAAAATCATTGTTTCATCGTGGCCTGGTCTATTTAAAGGTCAGTTAAATTAAGCCTGACCCAAAAGTTTTTGCAAAAAATGCATACATTTTTGAATCGCCATTATTCTACACTTAAACATTAAAATTTATTATTTTTAAAGAATAGTAGATTTCTACGTGTATTAAAATATAACTAAATTAAAATACATTAAAATATGTGAAAAGGAACCTGCCTATGACGGAACCCTGTTTTAAACTAAAAAACGTGTTGATCCATGCAAAATAAATATACTAATAAGTAAGAAAAGAATATATAATACATTTACACTTGTTAAGAAGGGAACTTGTCTATAACGCATTTTTTTTTTCTTTTCTATGCAATTCCATCTTAGAAGATTTTACTGTATAGCATTTTTCCGATTTTTAACACTTCTATACATGGAATATGGATTAACAATATTAATGATAACTGAAACATTTACATACAAGAAATAGAGATTCATTAAAAAAATAAATATCGCAGCCTGCTGCACTTCTATAAAAATAAAGATTATAAACATGAAAAAAAAATTTAAGATAAATATTTTTGGTCAGAACTCCTCGTACGAGACAAATTTTTAACCAATTCGACGTAAAAATCAATGTGTTGTAGAAGTTCACTCGGGCCGGGCCGGTCCCGGACCGAGATTTTAACTTTTTCCGGGCCGGGCCGGGCCAATATTATTTTTTCTACGGGCCGGGCCCGGGCCGAACTTTTAATTTTTGTATCGGGCCGGGCCGGGCCCGGCCCTGGAAATGTCGGCCCGTGCAGACCTCTACATGGCGTCTTTTTGCCAAAGGGGAATACCCTTTTTGAAGCTGTCTCTCTCGTTCTTTCAAAATGTCGGAGCGAATATTCTCATTGCATTGCGCGCCGAAATGAAAATGAAAAAGATAGAAAAAACATTTTTGCGTATTTCTGCTAAAGTATTTATCCCAAGTCGCTGAAAATTTCGCAATCGGCTGGAAATAAATATTTCTATCCATAGAATATATTTTTAAAAAATATATTAATAAATAAGAGATTTCTATTTTTGATATTTTAGACTTAGAAAATGACGATATGTTTACAAATTTCGCGAGGTATATTGAAGGAAAATCTGAAAGTTAAATTAGTGAAATATAGTAATAAAAGACTAGTTTCACTTAATGAATCTTAATAAAAGATAATGTTTACATTATAAAATAAGAAAATATTGAATTATTAAATTACTAAAATTTTACTTATAAGTTTAAAACTTGGGATTTGAAATCAGGTGTTTGAAAATGCTGATTTAAGATGTAAAGTGGAAATAAATTATATTATTTAAATTAGTTTGAATGGGAAATGATGCATTATAATTTTTATGGGGCAACAAAAGTCATTCAGTTTAAGGGAGTTCGGGACACAGAAATCTTCAAATTTTCGAAAAAACATTTGTTGAGTTAAAAAATTCTCTGTTTTCTTCAGCATATAAGGATGTTTAAATCATGTTCCTATCTTATTAGAACAGGAAATATTAATTTTTTCGTTTTGGTTTGTTTTCAAAATCTAGTTTTCAAGCAATGTTTGTCATGGAAATGACTTCTTGGGAAAATGCGTTTTCCTTCATGATGAATTTTTTTTCACAATTTCTCGTATTTAAATTGTCATAAGTCAAGAACCGTTAAAGATAAAAGGTTAAAATATTTTCTTTTGAAAATATGATTTTTTTAAGTTACTTCATTTTTTTCTTATTTATTTTAAGGGGGAAAAATTGAAATTCTACAAATAATATTTCGAGTTATAACAATTTTAAATTACCCTACTTTTCTAATAAATTTTTAATTTTAATTTTTTTTTAATTATGAGAAGTTTTATCATGTGAATTTGTTTACAAATGATATGGTTAACCATCACAAAAAAAAATTCAAAATTTTAACTTGATAAATAAAAATAATTTAAAAGGTTTCCCGGACTCTCTTAAATTCAGTTAAAGTCATTCAGTTTAAATTTTGAAAATTTGTGGTCTTTTCCTTATAAAAAAATCATTCGTACTAAAAAAATAATAAAAATCGTAAAGCTGTTACAAGAAATTTTTGTGTGTGTGTGTCATCGCAATGATTTTGGCACATTTTTATGATAATTTAATGAGATACGTTATTCATTAAGTTTCTGTGCTTCAAGAGGACTTCAATCAGCGTTGTGGTTAAGGCGGTTTTCCCAAACAAATATTTTTGGCTCAAAAACGCGAAAATTTCTGACACATTTATAAATTCAATTTTAAATGTAAAACAATAACTCTTGCAGGTTTAATTATTGAAATTATCTGTAATCGAACAGTTTTGTTTTCATTTTCGATAAATTAGTTACACTTTGAGCTATAAATTATGTCTCATACCGGCAGTTTTCACTTTCCCAGCTCTGTCGCTTTGGTAAATTCGGTTCAAAACGTCAATCTTGACGGCATTTTCTAAAAGATATTCTGCCTTTACCGATAAATAGAAAAATTGTTCCTTTACATAGATTCTAAATAAGGGCACTTGTCATGCATTAGTGCACACAAGTAAATCCAGAATCCATAAACACTTCTCACAAGGAATTCTGCTTCATGTTCTGCGTTCGGCAATATGTCGTGGAGAAAGATTATGAACATTGTGGGAGGTTTTTTTGTTGTTGTTGTTGTTTTTGCCTTTTTAAAATTCAAATCAGTGTTAATGATTTTGTCAACTGTTGACACTGATCATTTAAATGAATTAGCAGCATTTCTTTGAGTTGGAGGATTTTCTTTTACCATAAAAGATCTTACAATTGAAACATTCGAAGAATTCCTTTTTGTTCGTCAGTACCTATTTGGAACAATTTTTCCATTTGAAGCCAGGCAATCACGTATTTTTTTTATATCTTATTGACAACATAATCTACTATAACTTTAGCTATAGAAAAACCATCACATTCACAGCGTTTTTAGGGTTCCGTACCTAAAAAGTGAAAATGGAACCATTATAAGATCACTCCAGTGTCTGTCTGCCCGTCTGTCAAAGCCATTTTACTCGTAAACTATGAAACGTGGAAAGTTCAATTTGGGGGAAGTAATAAAGATTATTATCCCACATATTTACAGATTATTAAACACTCACAAATTTTAAGAAAAATGTAGAGGGGCTAATTATGTTACTTGAAAAAAAATCTTTTCTTTGTATATCGTGTAAGGTATCATGTAAAATCTATCGTAACGCTGAACACAAAAATACATGTCTTTTAATTTTATATTACATTTTCAGAGATATCGTCGAAAATGTAGTGCAAAAATATGTCCCCCCCCCCTCTATTTATTTCTGAATCTACTGAAACTAAAAATTTGAAAAAATTAGCAGTGAAAAAATTAGAGGTGGTAGACGTTAATTTAAATCTTGCAGGAAAATTATAGCGATTACCCTAGCTCACATAGTTTTTGAGAAAAGCGCATTTTTCCATTAAACACAAATTTCGATTTGCAGGCATTCATTAAAGGTATTGAGGAGCGATGGAGGTACCTATCGTAGCAGACGTACAAAAGCGTTGTTGATAATGAATTTTGAAAAAAATCGTCGGCAATTAGCCGAGATATTAACCCTTGAAGACAGGGACGGCTGGACATACATAACGACAGGAGTGGCCTACTCTATGTACCATCAGCTTTTATAGCCCAGATAACAACTTTTAGTGATATATTTGTGTAATGCAATGCCCAGTTACAATATAAAAACAATAAACGTCAAATTGTTAAAAACAGACTAATTTAATTAGAATTAATCATATAAATACTATGGGATTCGAGACTAGTTTGCGTTGAGTGGACCTCTCAATACGCCTTCCGTGTCTTTAAGAGTTAATAAAAAAAAAAAAACAATCTGGAAAAACACGGCACGGACCAAGGCGGCGTTGAAATTTTGCGACCTCATTTGTATAATTCATATATTTATTGTACGGAACCCTTTGAGCGGGAGTAATACAGTGGACTCGAGTTAATTCGAAATCAGATAAATCGAATCTTCGCTTAATTCGAACTAAACATGAAGTCCCGAAATTTTCAATGACAGAATATCGTTAAAACTTTTCATTTATTCGAACTCATTTTCTCTTGACTTTGTTTAATTCGAACTAACGAGAATTCCATTTTTTCATTTTTCCTTACTTTCTCACTGATTTTGGATCCTTGAAATAACTTTCTTTCTTTCATTTTTGACAGAATTATTCTGAACTAGTATACATATAATCCCATGCATTTGAGAACCTCTTTCTTTGTCCCCTCTTTCTTGGTCTGTCCATCAATGACACCTCCACACCTTCTCCCATTGTGCTTCTTCCTAGTCTTTTCTCTAGCATTTGACCCAGAGACATTCCGAGAAATCCACATGGTGGACATCTGTTAAAGGTAGGGGAAATCCTCATTATTTCTTGAGTTACAATCACTTATAGACGGTGAGTATAATTGAAGGTCCATATACAGTCGGCTCTCGTTAATTCGAAATCGGATAAAACGAATCTTCGCTTAATTCGAACTAAACATGAAGTCCCGAAATTTTCAATGGCAGAATAACGTTAAAAATTTTCATTTATTCGAACTAATTTTCTCTTGACTTCGTTTAATTCGAACTAACGAAAATTTCATTTTTTTACTTTTCCTTACTTTCTCACGGATTTTGGATCCTTGAAATAACTTTCTTTCTTTCATTTTTGTCAGAATTTTTCTGAACTATTATAATAATCCCATGCATTTGATATCCACCCCTTCTTCCATTGTGCTTGGTCCTAATTCCTTCTCTAGCATTTGACCCAGTGACATTCCGAGAAATTCACAGGATGGACATCTGTTAAAGATAGGAGAAACACGTTTTATCACTACATTCTATTTGCAGTGTGGGAATCGAATTTTTCAGTCAAGGGTTTTACTTACTGCTAAAGTGTTTTTTGAGAAGGTAAAATATCTTGTTTCTTTAAAATATGTTTTAATCCACGAGGGAGTTATAAATCTTTAACTCTAGAAGCTAAAGTAGAAATTATTAACCCTTTGCACTCCGGCGTCTGTTACGTAAATTGTATTCGGTCGGCACCACTTTTTAAAAGGAAGTTTACGTCAAGCACACAATTTCAAAAATGCTCTAATTAAATAAGGAAAATTTTATTTTCCTTTATTACTGGTGCCAAAAACAAGGTTTGCAAAGAAAGATGATGTCGCCGCAGCGGCGACAACGGAGTGCACAGTGTTGAAAAGGTAGCATGTGGCCGATCTAAGACAGAAATTGCTGCAGAATATAGAATAAAAAAGAATACGCTCTCTACTTACTTGAAAAATAAAGAATTCATCCTGAAATCATGGGAAAAGGAAAGATTTGCTAAAGGGTGAAAACGTATGACAACAGTAGCCCATGAGGATTTAGAGGGGGCTTTACTGCTATGGACAAAGGATGCATTGGAAAGAAATGTACCTTTGAGTGGACCTATATTGGCAGCTAAAGCGAATGAACTTGCACTACTCATGGGTATTAAAAATTTCAATTGTAGCGAACGATATGGGACGATTTAAGCACCGAAATAACATCGTACACAAAACTGTGTGTGGTGAAAGTGGTGCTGTAAGCCTCGCTGCTTACAATCAATTCTGCGAAAATGTAATTTTAAATGTAATTTTCTGCGCAATTAAAATGTAATTTTAAATGCAGTTGTTTTATAGTGTATTATTAATTTTTATGTTTTATTTATATTGCTTTAATATTATTAATTATTTTATGTATTTATATCTTTTAATTTAATATTAAGTCATATTCTAACGATAACAGCCGAAATAAATTTAAAAAATACTGTAACATTACATCCTTTGTAATAGTACCCCTTTAAACATGTTTTCTTTTTATACTTTCCATAATTCGAACTCTGGATAAATCGAACATTTCTTGTGGTCCCGACGAGTTCGAATTAACGAGAGTCGAACCAACTGTTCTTGCAGTTGACCGTTTATTTAATAACCGAATACGAATATTTCTATTCGGAAAGTGTGGAAGTATAGAATTCCATCCATCGGTTCTTTCAAAGCGTCATTTTGCATGTAAACAAAAATTTCAATTGTCAGACGAGAATTTATACTTTCAAAAACATATTAGATGAGAAAAATAATTTCTCTATGCGAATAATTTTTTTTTACCAAAATGAAAAAAGAAAAAAAAAATGCAATTTAACAAATTACAACGATCATTTGGAAAATGATTTTTTCAAAGACTAAAATTTAAGACATAAAAAATCGCACGGAGTTTATTATTATACATTACGCACGCCATGGATTACATTTTTCGGTTATGTAAATTTTTAGACTTCTACGGAGCTGGTCATACAGTACGTACGCCATGAATTATACATTAATATTCCTGGACCAATTTTAAATGAAATTTTATTCTTAAGCTTCTAAACATCCCACAATATTACATTTTACACCGTCGTATAGAGCAAAAAATGTACTTTTAAATGCAATTTGTTTCTGAGTGATTAATTTTTTTTTTTTTTTTGTAGTTTTTATTCCTTTTTTGTCATAGTGGCAACAGAAGTATCCATCTCTGTTGAAAGTAAAGGGGAAATACAGATTACTGTATAGACCAATCAGAAAACGAATAAAATACGTATTCATCTAATAAAAAACTTCAGATATGTTTTTGATTTCCTACCTTGACCGAGGACAATAACCATTTTTCTAAATGGTTAAAAAAGAAAAGAAAAAAAAAACCCTCGAAATGTGCGAACAGACTCTGTATTCGACGAGTAATAAATTAAAAATAATTTTTTATTTTTCATTTAAAATGTATCATACGTTATTTGTCCTAATGAGCAATTTTTCTTTTTAAAGATATCTTTAAATAATATATAAAGCGGGGGTAAAAAGAGCTTTTCAGAGGTGGACATTCAAAAAAATTTGGGAAGAACTTCGTTTTGGCATTATAAAGAAATATCCGATGAGTCCCCAAAAATAAATTTATTGTACCATGTTTTGTGGGGGGGGGGCATTTTAACTCAGGGAGAGTGGGGGAATTCAACTTTTTATACGAAAGCTGAACTAGGGACGTTTATTATGTATTTTTTAATTCTGAATTGAATGATACTAACATTTCTTACAAATGATAGTTCAGTGGCAAGTTTCATGAATATAACGTCAAAAATTGCACTTTAGTGCAGGTAAAATAGATTTTTACACAAACAACTGGTGGCCATTCACAAAAATTTGTGAAAATATTCGTTTTGGCACTAGAAATGAAAACCCGATGAGTCCCTGAAATATAAAGTTGTTTTACCGTGGGTTTTTTTTTTTTTTGGGGGGGGGGGGTGGAGGAGGGGAGGGAGGTTTGGGAAGGTGAGGGCAGAACTCAATTTTATTTAAATCGGTCAAATGGAGTATCGTTTATTATGTATTTTTCTATTTCTGAATTGAATGACAACATCGGCAAGTTGATAAGATCATTCATTACAAAGCTATAGCAAGTTTTATGAATACAAAGTCGAAGATTATACTTTACTATTGAGCACAACTTTGTTACATTAATTTTTTCTTAACAGGCTCTTTACATCATATTAAAAAAATTCAAAACTTATTAAATATCTTCAAAATAAAGGTCATTTGTGTCTTCTTCAAGATCATCAAAGTTGCCAAAATCTAAGTATTTATAAAACCATTCATGACTTTATATTCATAAAACTTGCCTTAACTTTGTAACGAAGGATGGTATCGATTTAAAGATTGTGTTATTCTATTAAAAATTTAAAAAA
This sequence comes from Maratus speciosus, assembly GCA_963932465.1. Taxonomy (NCBI): domain Eukaryota; kingdom Metazoa; phylum Arthropoda; class Arachnida; order Araneae; family Salticidae; genus Maratus; species Maratus speciosus. The sequence goes on from OZ010788.1 coordinate 499,901,381, forward strand.
ATAAACGATACCTTATCTGTCCTATTAAAAAAAGAAAAAAAATGAGTTTTTTCCCTCCCCCCAAAAGTAAAAATGTCACACCCCATAAAAAAAAAAAAACTCTGTAAAATAACTTTATTTTTGGGGAACTCATCGAATCTTTATTTCTAGTGCCAAAACAAAGTTCTTCCCAAATGTTCGCGAATGGCCATTAATTGTTGTTGTAAAAACCTGTTTTACTTGAATTAAAGTTCCGTCAATCAAGTTTCAAGTTTTGGAATTTTTATGCATAAAACCCACCGTAACCTAGTAATAAATGACAGCATCGACTTTCGGATGGTGTCATTCGACTAACTAAAAATTTCATAATAAACGATACCCCACTTGACCTAATTAAACAATTTGAGTTTCGCCATTGACTGAGTTAAAATGCCTCCCCTCCCTATCCCTACCCCCCCCCCCCTTCGAAAAAAAAAATGGTAAAACAATTTTATTTTTGGGAGACTCAGCGGATCTCAATTTCTAGATCCAAGACTATATTTTTTCCGAATTTTCGTGAATGGCCATCAGTTGGCCATCAATCAATTTTTCGCCTATTTTACCTGTATTAATATGCCACTTCATACAATTGAAAGAAGCCCATATAATGAACAAATCGGAAATTGTACGTCAAATGAGGTGTGTTCGTACTATGACTAGTTTTATAAATATTCAGATCTTGGTGTAATAGCCGTTGCACTCTTATGCAAAAATGCATGAATACAAAATTTATTACGATTATATATATATATATATATATTAAATTCAGTAATACGGAAATAATAGGCCACCATCTTAAATAGGACGTAATCACCATGGCAACCTAGAATAATAATCTATCATAGGCTATCATTGAATTATTTACGTATGATAGGATTTAATAGAATGAAGAAAACTTTTATTAATATCTTTTTTGATTCGATTTTGATAAAATTTGAAATGACTCGACACAATACTACAACGATTATATATATTAAATTTCAAACCATTGGGTTGGGTAGTTTTTGCGCTCTTATATGCGGTCAGATGGAAAGACAGACAGACGGACGAACCAGACGACGAATATAAAAGCACCTAAATAGGCACAAACAATCTCATTGTGTATAAAAGGCACAGAAAAATTTACCAAATAAGTATAAAAGAAAAATAGCTTTCTGAAAAACACTCTTATATAAGCATTGAATGTTCATCTTGAAAATCACGGCTAATTTTTAAACTGCAATTCATGTTTTTTTCTCAGAAATTTCCGCAGCTACACATTAATCTGGCGTGGGCGCCGAATTCGATTATGGAAAATTCCATGCTTTTTTTTTAAGGCTAGTAGTAAGAGCAAGTAAATGAATTTATTTATAAAAACATATAATTTTTACTCTGTTTCTTTTTAAAGAAAGGCAACAGGAAAGAAAAAAGAAACATTATTTAAAACCCTTTCACCATCCGAGGATTTTCCTGTATTTTTATAAGAATGCTTGTAAATTCCAGGATATATATATTTATTAATCGCAGTTTATGCTATAATAACTTTAATAATCTTTATATATATGGTTCATATTTTTGTCTACAGTCATTTTAACAGGATTTCTAGAAACGGAAAAATCCGGGGCAGCCGGTTAAGGGGTTAAACTATCTTTATAGGATTTCCAAGTTGATTTCTCAACGTATAATCGTAAATTAATTAATATTAAACCAGTAATTCATAAAAGCTTTTTTTTTTCATATTACACACTTCGTTTTTCATTTATAATTTATTTTATACTTTTTATCTTTTAAAATTTTTAATAGTTGCAGATTTACAGCCATTTAGCCTATTTTGGCGTGCATTTATTGGGGCGTAATTAAGTCCACCGTTGTTTCAACTTGTATATAATTTCACAAGTTACAGATAATATTTGACGATTTTTTACCTGTACCGGCTAACAGTAAAATGTATTAAAATTAATATATTAAATTTTAAGGCTGTTCTCAAATCCAAAATGGCAACTTTATGACATAAGTTTTAATTTATTTTTGTTCGGAAATGCATGAAACTAGTAGGATAGTGTTGTTCAGAAACTATGTCATCGAGCTGTTTTTTTTTTCGAAATGCAATAGATCTTTCAGTAAATAGTGTCAAAGTGGGCGTTTTGAAACAAATTTCAGCGCGAAAGGAGAAAACGCACTCAAGAAAGGATCAAAAACGTGTTTGTCACGTGATCCAAATCAGTTATAACTCAATAGGTAATTTTTGTATAAAAAAATGGAAAACACAGTTCGTTTCCAAATCGCTTCCATGGTCAGACTTTCCAATGTTATATTTTTCCGTTGAAAAAATGAATTTGTAAATGTGTCAAAACGTTTTGCGCTTGTTGAGCAGAGCAGTTGAGAACAGCCTTAAATAAGTTCTAAAAATATTAAAATGTTGTATTGTCGTCGGACACACACACACACACACCTGTGATCGTAATTTTTTCCAGTTCCTACTATTAGTTCACACTCTCCCTATTTTTATTTATTTATTTATTTATTTATTTATATATCTTGTTCAAATTTTCAATCGTTAATAAAATACTTATTATTCACCCTATCAAGTTGAAATATTTTTTTTAAACTCGTACTGGATGGCAATTGATGTTAATACAGTTTTTTCAAATATTAATTCATTAATTAAATTTTAATTAATTAATTTTAGTTTTACATGGGAGACAAAATGGCGGCCATTGGTTACTGAAGCATTTAATGCATCTTCATATCTATAAGGGGGTTACCATAGGAAGGACCCTGTTCTGTCGCCAAATACCGCCAAGTTTGTCGTCAACTTGGCGATATCTCTAATATTTCGCCAAATTCCCATAGACTTCCATTGTAAACCTACTTGCGTATAGAAAATCAACAAATTGAGATATTTTAATGCAACAAAAATTAATATTAGCTTCAGGGATTATATTAAAATTTTCTTTTATGACCTAAGTAGGAATTGACTTTAAAAACAAAATTTTTACCTTACTTGTTATAATTCTAGTCTATCAGAAAGTGGGTTAAAATTCTATTACATAATTCAATCTTTTCATACAAAAACCAGGGTTAAATAAAAGAGTGTGAAAATGGGAGAAAGAAAAATACTATCAATTTATAACATTATAAATCTGATTCATATGCAGATTTTATTATTGCAACAGTGGTACAGTCCTGCAAAAAAAGGGGGGAAACACTCCTACTAATTCTGTCAAAAATCACCGTTTAAAATGTGAGTGGTAGCAATCGATTACAAATAATGTCTACGAATTAATGCTATAGTGCTTAAATTTTGAATAGGGCGATGCGTCTACTTATAGAAATTGTACCAAACTTCATTTTTTTTTATACTGAGACGTAATTTTAACATTATATTAGGATTCCTGGGTAAATTTTACCTTTGGATACCAAACAAAAAATCATTCAGTCAAGTAGTTTACGAATTATGTAGTTTTAAAATTTGGAGCAGCTATAACGTTAAATTAATTATTAATAGTTTCAAAACAACATGTAATGTGCATAGATTTTAACCCTTAATGTACTGAATAATGAATTCATGAAAATTTTATCTTCTAAAGCATTTTTCGTGAATTGTTTAAACTACTTTAGAAAATTTACATAATCATTTTATAAATTTTAGGATTTTAGAAGGAATGAAGGATTTAGAAGGATTAATTATTTTAAATTTTTAGGGATTTTGTGCAATATTTATAACACCACTCAAATCTTTTATTTTCAATATTTTTTTTTAGTATTTTGTATAATTAGGAAATGTATAAATATAATGTTCTTACAAATGAAATATAGAAATATTTCCGAACTGACCCCCCCCCACCCCGCCTCCTACCAACACCAAGAAAGATGAAAAGATTCACAGGCAAAAGAAATCATCCTTTTAAAAATATTTTTGTTTCGTGTAACCAATAATGGTTTTTGAACAATATAAAGTAATGTATCTATAATTCATTCTATACCGTATTACAACTAATCGATGTATTAAATGAATTTTATAACAAATTATTTTAATGGTACTTATAAGCACCGTCAGTAGATAAAGGGTTTATCTTAACTCAAAAACTAGTTGTAAAAAGCTGTAATTTTGTATTCTTACATTTAAAGCTTCTCGAAATCGATTTCTGTTTAAAAGTCCTCATATTACAATTCTTTTTTTTTCTTTTTTATGTACATTATTAAATTATTTTAAAAAAATAATAGTAATAAAAATAATGTAATACATATTACTTCTGTTGTCAACATCCTTTTTTTTTTCAACTAATATGTAGCGTACAACGATGAATGGAGTATCATTGGATAGGATATTTTGGCCCCATCTGATACTACATACTAAATTTTCGTTATACTTTTAGGTTATGTATCATACATAAATACTATGTATATTACGTATATCCATATTACTTCTGATGTCGACTTCCCTTGCAATATCACGGTCGTCGACATTTGCTCTCGGCACAAAGGAAAGCTTTGTTACTGATAACGAGAGCATATCGCAATACGTCAACAAACGCCCTGCAGGTCCTCACAGGTCTCCCCCCACTGGATTTGCAGTTGGAGGCGGAGGCGGAGTATTCGGGGACGATTCGTCTCGGCAAGTCAACAGAAAAGGCTTTTGCTCCACTATACTATCCAAAATGCTCAAAATACAAAACATCACCACTAACAAGTGAAATACAAATTTGTGAAATAAACGACTATGTAGGCAAAATTACAATATACACGGACGGTTCCAAAATGTCCGAAGGCACAGCCTCGGCATTTTGTGTGTACGAAAAAAACGAGCAAATCTATACTTGGAGAGCGAAACTGTCCCAGGATAACTCCGTCTTCCAGTCAGAACTCTTCGCGATCTCTTCAGCATTAGAGTGGATAGAGTCGGACAAACATTCTCAATATTTAATCATAACGGATAGCCTATCAAGTTTAAAAGCATTAAACAATTTTGACAATACAAACTATTTAATACTAAAAATTCTTCAACAATTACAAACAACAGTAAAAGACATATACTTCAATTGGACAAAAGAACATTCAGGTGTTGAGGGCAATGAGGCAGCTGACCAACTGGCAAAATCGGCAGTAACGGATGAAACACTAATACATACATTTTTACCATATCCAGCTTCTTCACTAAAATCACAGACAAAGCAGAATCTGTTAAAAAACTGGCAAAAACGCTGGACGGATTCAGACACAGGCCGATATACGAAGGAATTCTTGCCATTGGTTGACCACAAGTATTTCGTAAACAACAGATACTTACACATATTTTTAACAAATCACGGCCCCTTTCAGGAACACTTATACAAAATTAACAAAAGAGACTCCCCACTATGCATTTGTGGCTTGCCGTCAACATCGTTACACTATGTATTATACTGTACATTAACATCGCATTATCATCTCAAAAAACACACACGTATGAATTTAGCAAGTTGGTGGCGGGATGTAAAAGAGAAACCACAACTACTCAACAAGATCATACAATGCATGAGGTTTATAGAAACAAACGAGTACATCTTTTCAAATCCAGAGCCATTCTAGTCCGACTCCATCACTAGGGTGTAGCATGGAGGGAGAAACGGGTTATTAGCGGGTGCCAGAAACTTCTATCACTTTTGAATTTTTATCTTGTGCATCTCTCCAAACTCTTGTATGCGCAAATTGTAAATAGTAGGTGTGCTGTAATGTGTTTCTAATTGTGATGTTCAATATAGTGTGTTTAATGTACTGTGAAATCCCTGTAAATCCATGAAAAATGTAAATAATTATGCAATCACATTCAAATGATCCTCATGTAATCACTACACACAGTCATGTAAATAGTAGGTGTTTGGTATTGTGTTGTAATGTGTTTCTAATTGTCATGTTAAATATTGTGTGTTAAATGTACTGTGACGTATATATATCCAAAAAAATTGTAAACAATTATGCAATCACATTAGGTGAAATGATCCTCATGTAATCACTACATACAGTCATATATCTCGATGTGAAATCTTCGGTTCGCCCAGAAAAATTGGGTAACCAATTGTGATTGTAATTGTAAATCTCACAGTAACCGAAATAAATCTCAGCAGCTTGATCAGGGACCCGACGCTCCCTCTCAGACTCTGGTTGAGAGTCGGGAGGAGTGGATGTGGTCTACCCCTCGGGATTGCACTAACACTCTAAAGCGAAAGCTGAGTTCCCGAGGTGGTCATCGCTGTCGACTTCCCTTTTTCTATGCGCATGCAAAAAAAAAAAAAAAAAAAAAAAAAAAAAAAAAAAAAAAAAACAGTGAATTGGATATTATTTGAAAGATTTTTGAACATTTTTTGACATGGTACACTCATATTGCGTGTTAAACAAGCCGTTTGATTAAACAAATTTCAGTTAATTATAAATTAATGAAAAATGTATCAGAAAATAAACTCAAAGCTCGCAGTGCGATAGCCTTGCACAGATCTACTGGTAATAATAATAATAATCGTAACCTATGATTTTCTTAAAACAGAAATGGATTTCTTGAAGCTTCAAATATGCGAATCCAGGAATACAGCTCATTCCGCTAAGTAGTTTTTGAGTTATGCTTAAAGGACTACCCGCATTTCTGTTTGTTTACAAATGATCACAAATGAATTTAACATTAAGAGTTCCAAACTCTAAACCTTCATAATTCGTTAACTATTTGACTGAATGACTTTCTGTTTGGTATCCGAATTTAAATTTTGCCGAAAATCCAAATATGATGTCAAAATTAGGTGATTGTATGGAAATTTTTCAAGTTTGTTACATTTTCAATATGTAGACGAATCCTGAAGTAAAATGTGAGTGCAGCATTAATTAGTGTTCTTTATTACTAATCGATTAGTACCAATCACATTTCACTTTCACATTATGATTTGAGGCAAAGTTTGTAGAGGTTGATTACTTTTTATTGCCAGGACTGTACAATATATATACAGTGGAACTCCATTTATACATTACTTGAATTGTACGTTTCCCTCGGTTATACGTTTCAACTCAGCGGTCCCAGTTGTTTGCCATTGAAAATTAGCTGGGTTATACGTTTTTTAGATATACGTTTCCCTCAGTTATACGTTACGTTTTGTGTTTCTGGATGAAATTTTGTCTCACTTTTACGTTTTGCTGAAAATAATTTCCGAATTTTTTCTACGTTTTGCCTCCTTTTTTTTTGCCGCCTGACAATGTGTCGGATTATGATGATCCCACTCAGAACGATCAATCGATGCCCAAACTTCGGAGATGCTCTGGGGGCTTTTGACATAGGAAAGTTGTTTGTCGGGAGTACATGCAATAACTATAACGCGATTGCATTATTAGCAGAAATGCAAAGTTTACTGTTCAGTGCCGGTTCTGGAGAAAAGAAACAATCCAAGATTAGTCGTTATTTCAATAAAATTTAGGAAACTGCTGAAATGTCTTGATAAACTAGTTACACACCAAAGCGATTTCAGTGGTTTCTTTTGAGTACTCTATATGTGTAAAAAATATTTTTAAAGAGAATGATGATGAAATAACTTCATGTGTACTTTTCTTATGTACCTTTGTTTTTTACTCTGTTACATTTCCATGAATTTATGCCATGGATGAAGTAATACTTAAAAAACTTCAGTTTTCTATATAAGATGTTCGATTAAAAATGGTTCACGGAGACCATTAATTGAGTTGTACGTTTTACTGAGTTCTACATTTTCTTGTCCGGTCCGCTTTTTCAGGAAAGCTCACGTTTTCAGCACCAGCCTTGGCGAGTTGGCGAAAACGAGAACGTTCAGCCAGCTCTAACGCCAAACGTCGTCTTGTGTTTCGTTTTGAACCGAAATGGCGAAAGACAAACTAGCGTATTTTAGAATAAGTCCTACCTAAATTAAAGAAATATTTTCAATTATGTGTTCTAAATGAAAAGAAATCTTTTCAAAAGAAATTGTATTACGAACTCTTATAGTGTGTTTTATCAAAGGTCTTTATTACTTTTGATGATATAGACTAAAATTTTGATTATTTGATTCCCTCAAAAATCTACATTTTCATTCAGTTGAGTATTATTAATTACATACCTGTTAAACAAAAACTCGTTACCTTCATAAATCTAGATATTTGATTACATATAAATATGAATTTATGGGGATGATGAATTAATGCAGTTTCAGTGCATTTTGATGTATATGTCGTAGGCTAATTGGAAAATCCGGCTCTTTGCAAACAGCCTAGGCTCTTTGCAAAGAGCCGGGCTAATTGGAGAATCCATCTCCCTTTTTCCAATTAGCCTGATGTTTTTCAGGCTTATTGCAAAGAGCCTAGAAAGCGTTAGGCTAATTGAAAAATGACCACTTATTATCCGATCAGGGTGATATTTTTAGCTCACAGGCTATCAAAGGCTGAGAGCTTATGTGCCCGCCGATTCTGTATGTACGTAGTACGTACGTATGTACGTAACACGATAACTCTTGATAGAAATATCCGATTTGCTTCAAATTTTTTTTTTCTAGGTTCATTCTGATAAGGTGCTTCCCTGATTAGTTTTTGGGGTTCATTGGTTAAGGATAAAGGGGGAAAAGGGGGCTAGTCCCCCCCCCTTAATTTATATAAATGTGTTTTTCATGCAGAAATATTCGATTTGCTCCAAATTTGGTATACCAGTTTATTGTGTTAAGGAGCTTCCCTGATTAGATTTGGAAGCTCATTATTTAAGTATAAAGGGGGAAAGGGGGGCTACCCCCTTAATTTAGATAAATCAGTTTTTCATGATGAATTATTTGATTTGCTCCAAATTTGGTATACCGGTTTATTAAGTTAAGGAGCTGCCTTGATTAGAGGTTCATTAGTTACATATAAAGGGAGGAAAAGCTATCCCCCCCGTAATTTAGATAAATTGGTTTTTCATGCAGAAATATGCGATTTGCAATAAATTTGGTATACCGGTTAATTATGTTAAGCAGCTTCCCTGATTACATTTGGAAGATCATTATTATGTTTAAAGGGGGGAAAGGGGGGGGGCAAATGCCCCTCCCCTTAATTTTGATAAATGCGTTTTTCATGTAGAATTATTCGATTAGCTCAAATTTAGCATACTGGTTTATTATGTTAAAGAGATGGCTTGATTAGATTTGGAGGTTCATTAGTTAAATATAAAGGGAGGAAAGGGGGGGCTAGCCCCCCCGCACCCCCTTAATTTAGGTAAATGGGTTTTTAATGCAAAATTATTCGATTTGCTCCAAATTTGGTATACCGGTTTATTATGTTAAGGAGCTTCCCTGATTAGATTTGGAAGTTCATTAGTTAAGTATAAAGGGGGGCTAGCCCCCCCCCCCTTAATTTAGGTAAATGGGTTTTTAATGCAAAATTATTCGATTTGCTCCAAATTTGGTATACCGGTTTATTATGTTAAGGAGCTTCCCTGATTAGATTTGGAAGTTCATTAGTTAAGTATAAAGGGAGGAAAGGGGGGGATAGACCCCCCCCCTTAATTTAGATAAACTGGTATTTGCATGCAGAATTATTCGATTTCCTCCAAATTTGGTATACCGGTTTATTATGTTAAGGAGCTTCCCTGATTCGTTTTGGAGATTCATTGGTTAAGGATAAAGGGGGGGATGAATAAGAAAGGGAAGAAAGGGATGATTAAGGGGCTAGTGTCCCCTTAATTTAGATAAATGGGTTCTTCATATAGAATTATTCGATTTGCTTCAAATTTGATATACCAGTTTATTACGATATGGCTTCTTTCATTTGATTTGGAGGTTCAGTATTGGTTCAGTATTGGTTCAGTATTGGTTAAGTATAAAAGGGGGGAAAGGGGGGGGAATTGCCCCTCCCCTTAATTTATATAAATGGGTTTTCATGAAGAATTATCTGATTTAGTTTAATTTTTTTCCCACCGGATCCGAACTTGAAGGTTCCATTTGAAGCCAACCCGAAAACTGACCCCAACCAGGTTTCGGATTGAGTTCAATTAGAACTTTCAGGTGACGGATCGCGCTGCCGGTGGACGGAGATTATTTTGTCTGGCTTGCATCGTGTTATAGATCTTTGGAATATTTTTGTCGGTTAAGATTTTTTTCGATACGGGTTTCAGGTTGACTTCGAATGGAATTTTTAGGTTCTGGTAGCGTTGCGTGTTCACGGAAACTAAATTGTCTTGTTCGGATCCGGTTATGGATATTTGGAATGTTTTTGTCGGTTATTAGATTTGGTTCGGGATTTCGGGTTTTTTCAAATGGAAGTCTCAGGTTCGGGTCGGGTTGCATGTAGACTGAAATTATTTTGTCTTTCTCGGATCAGAATACGGTCTGTTGTAATTTATTTTTCGTGTTTGGGTAGGGTTATGCTTTAATAAACCTAGTAAGAAGAAAATTGCCCAGTTAAACTGAAGGCATTGAGCTCACAGGCACACTAATTGTAATTATACTCTTATTTCAAAGAATAATGGCCCTCGAAGAATAAATGAAGGTATTAGTCCCCTTGCCCCCTTTCTACATAACCAAAGAACCTCCAAATCTAATCAGGGAAGCTACTTAACATAATAAACTGGTATACCAAATTTGAAGCAAATCAGATAATTCTGCATGCAAAAACCATTTCACTAAATTAAGGGGGGGGGGGTATTAGCTCCCCTATTTCTCCCTTTATGTTGAACCAATGAACTTCCAAATCTAATCAGAAAAGCTCCTTATTAGAATGAACCTAGAAAAAAAATTAAACTAAATTAGATACTTCTGCATGAAAACACATTTATCTAAATTAAGGGGAGGGGCAATTGCCCCCCTTTCCCCCATTTTATACTTAACCATTGAATCTCCAAATCAAATGAAGGAAGCCATATCGTAATAAACTGGTATATCAAACTTGAAGCAAATCGAATAATTCTGTATGAAAAACCCATTTATCTAAATTAAGGGGACCCTAGCCCCTGTCCCTCCTTTATACTTAACCAATAAATCTCCAAATCTAATCAAGGCAGCTCCTTAACATAATAAACCGGTATACTAAATTTGGAGCAAATCGAAAAACTCTGCATGAAAAACCCATTTACCTAAATGAAGGGGGGGGGCTAGCCCCACCCCCCTTTCCTCCCTTTATACTTAACTAATGAACCTCCAAATCTAATCAGGGAAGCTCCTTAACATAATAAACCGGTATACCAAATTTGGAGCAAATCGAATAATTTTGCATTAAAAACCCATTTACCTAAATTAAGGGGGGGGGGGGGGTAGCTCCCCCTTTTCTCTCTTTATACTTAACTAATAAGCCTCCAAATCTAATCAAGCCATCTCCTTAACATAATAAACCAGTATACCAAATTTGAGCTAATCGAATAATTCTACATGAAAAACGCATTTATCTAAATTAAGGGGAGAGGCAATTGCCCCCTTTCCCCCCTTTATACATAATAATGATCTTCCAAATGTAATCAGGGAAGCTGCTTAACATAATTAACCGGTATACCAAATTTATAGCAAATCGCATATTTCTGCATGAAAAACCCATTTATCTAAATTACGGGGGGGGGGACAGCCCCCCTTTTCCTCCCTTTATGTGTAACTAATGAACCTCCAAATCTAATCACGGCAGCTCCTTAACTTAATAAACCGGTATACCAAATGCAGCAAATCGAATAATTCATCATGAAAAACCGATTTATCTAAATTAAGGGGGGTAGCCCCTCTTTCCCCCCTTTATACTTAAATAATGAGCTTCCAAATCTAAGCAGGGAAGCTCCTTAACACAATAAACCGGTATACCAAATTTGGAGCAAATCGAATATTTCTGCATGAAAAACCCATTTATATAAATTAAGGGGGGGGGACTAGCCCCCCCCCTTTTCCCCCTTTATCCTTAACCAATGAACCCCAAAAAATAATCAGGGAAGCACCTTATCAGAATGAACCTAGAAAAAATTTTTTGAAGCAAATCGGATATTTCTATCAAGAGTTATCGCGTTACGTACATACGTACGTACGTACGTACACACGTACATACAGAATCGGCGGGCACATAAGCTCTCAGGCTTTTATACCTGTGAGCTAAAAATATCACCCTGATCGGATAATTAGTGGTCATTTTTCAATTAGCCTAACGCTTTCTAGGCTCTTTGCAATAAGCCTGAAAAATATCAGGCTAATTGGAAAAAGGGAGTTGGATTCTCCAATTAGCCCGGCTCTTTGCAAAGAGGCTAGGCTGTTTGCAAAGAGCCGGATTTCTCAATTAGCCTACAACATATATAAACACAGATTTAAAAAAATACCTGTGGCAGAAAATTACTATATTTTCTGCCATGAACTTATATAATTAATTTAATACCGAAAAACCTATTACACCCCCAACCAGGATGTTTAGAAATTGCCTGTTTAATGCGAAATGAAATTCTTAAGAGGAGGTGGGGGAGAAGGAATATTGAATGACTATCTTTTGTTACTTCAAAGTAACAAATAAAATCGTTAGAGAAAATTTTAAACTGTGTATGATAGTGAGGGCTGTAGATTTAAATAGTTAAATTTATCAATTAACAAATAGAAAAAAACAAACCAAAAAATTAAACTTTTTGGGGGATGAAACAAAAACAAGCTTTTCTTTTTTTTCGGGGGGGTGGGAGGAGGTAAAATTTGAATATTTGGTCATTTACTTATAGTTACTTCAAAGTAATAAATAGAACAGAATTTTTTTTTAAATGTAAAGAATTGCGTGTGCGCAACAGGTTAATCCTGATTTTTTTTTTTCCTTACCTTTCATTCTATTTCTGTCCTTTTCTTTTTTTATGGTAAATTATTTATTTGTCATTTGAAAATCAACAGATAGAGCAAAACAATAAACTTTATGCACTGTTATGGATAAGCGATAAGCGAAGGGATAGTTAACATTTCAGACACAATTTTAACTGATCTTTTCTGCAAGGCAACAATGAATTTTAAATGGTCAAAAAATAGTCTGCTGGAGGAGAGGGGGGGAGGGAGAAGAGAAAATTGGAAATGGGAGGTTACCTCAGACGATTTATCATTATTTTATTGCCACTTCAACTTAATAAAAAGTGCAATATGTGTGCAGAATGACGAAAAATGGAGTGTGTGTGTGTGGGAGGGGGGGGGGGGAGGGGGATTTCATTCGAGAGAAGAATTTAGATGATTTATTCAAATATGACGAATTACTATTTTAAAATAGCAAATAAAACAACTTGGATGAAATAATATTTAAAAATATGGCAAAAATTTTTAAATAAATTGAAGATTTTTAAAGATTTTTAATTTCGTGCATTAGGGGCAGACCAAACGTAAAAACTCAAATAATGATAAAAATTTAACAGTATTAAAATATAATAGTAATTGATTTAATTGCATGCATCAACTTGCAGTTATTTTAGCTGATTGATTTAACTGCAGAATACAGCTAAATAATTTATGATTTATCGTTCAATCTAATTATAATCGAATTGATTTTAGTTTCAACTTCCTATTAACTTCTAATCGCAATTAAATTAAAAACAATTAATTTTAAATGAATTATTTCAGTAAAATTGTTTTATTAATGCAATAAACCCGTCACACAATTATGTCGCTTAATAATAATAATAAACTAAATTAATTCAGTAGTAATGCTAATAAAACTAAGTTCAATTGTGTCATAAAAACATGAATAGAGTTATATTTATTACAAGAAAATCTTTACGTGTGTTTTTACTTTTCCTAAAAAATAAAATACGTTCTCAATTTCTTCGAACATAGCGAATTAATCAAATAAATGAATATTATTGAACTGAAAAAATAACTTATGTTTGAATTATATATATTGTGAAATTAAAAGCATTTCAATCCGAAAAAGCTCTTTGTTGTTTTGTCAAGGTTTTAGTTGTAAACCACGGTGAAATAACATTTCGTCATACTTTATTCTCTGCTTTATAGCGTTTTACATTTGCGTAAAAACAAATGAAAAAAAAAACATCTCTTTGCTCTCAGCAAAAAAATGGGGGCTGCTGATCGCTACGCGTATGACGTCACGAACAAGAAAGGGTGCGTAGTGTTGAATTCATCTCCGCGCCAACTGTTACTCTGCGATAAGGTGCTCAAAACGTGAGCCTTCTTGAAAAAGCGTCCGGTCCCGAGCAAAATGTATAACTGGAGTTCCACTGTGTATAGGTATAGTGTATATATATATATATGTATATATATATATATATATATATAATAAAAATTGGCTGATCCTGGTATGCAAATAAATAAGTCCATAAAGAACTTTATTAACCGAAAAATTTTCGTTTTAATCTTATTTTAGTAATACTTTTCTATCATGATATTTAACAGCTGTTTCAGCTAGCTTCAAATAAAATCCTTCAATCAATTTTATTTACTTTTAGTTTTTCACAACAGATGGCAGCACCAAACCATTTTTCTAAAAGGATAAATGAGTGACAAATATTTCTATGCGGCAGATAGGCGAATCTAGTAATAAAAGTAAACTTATTTAATAGACCATAGGCCTTATTCAATAATATTAATATTACACTGCGGAAAGAAGGATGGGAGAGGACAAACAAGCATCTGCGTCTTCTGGAAATTTTTAGGAGGAGGAGGCCTCCCTCCTCGAAAATCTAAAATAAATATTAGAAGGTCTGTCCTTTCATCGATTCCTTCCCACTCCCGAAACTTTAAACAGTCTGTCATAAGAAATGCATAGCGTATATTTCTGGTCACTTTTAAATGATAAATAATAACTTTAAACAATAACTTCTTTCACACCATCTTATCATCACAAAAACATTCGCAGCACTGAAAATTCAGCTCCAGCCAAAATCCTTATAATTCTAAATTTTTAATCCACTTCTACTGTGCTTAAAGTGAGCTGAATATTGTTTTATTGATTTGATGAAATTTTATTTACCAGACAAAAATAATAAATATGAATATAAAAATGCAGGATGAATGTTTCAATAACTATCTTGGAAATCATAGTTCAGTTTCAACTACTGACAGAAGTTTTGAATATTATTTCACCTGTTAAGAGATATTTCCTTTATAATGCATTTCCTAGCATTATACTAAAGGAATTCAAATTTAGATTTATTACTGCTGATTAGTTAGATATTTCATATGAAAAATGTCAAAAATATAATTTAATGAAATACAATATAATATATTTTTAAATTCCTTTTTATAAAATTGAATTATGAAATGCTTAAAAAATATATTCGTCAATCAGAGATCTTGTGGGGGAAAAAAAATCTAGAATCGCTAGATACTTTATAACAGTCTATGCATATTACCATGAATTTTTGGTTGGTTGGTTGTATTTATGTCGGCCAATTATCAACAAGTGGGATATAGGCCCTAAGGGGGGAGGGGTGCCTTCCGTGGAGGTCTTTCTAAGGGAACCTAACCCGTATTAACGCTTGGAGAACTAAGGTTCGAAGAAAACCAAGAAAACTCCGAACGATTAGGCCGACGGGCGCGATTGGGATCGAACCCAGCACCTCCCGTCTACCAGCTTCGAGAGCAGAACCTCTCGGCCACTGGTGGGGCCCATGAATTTTTGAAATTACTATCATTCGTATTTTTGCGTTTTTATTTTGAAGCACTAGATGGCAGCACTACAATTTTTTTTGCATAAGTTGCAAGACTAAAGGAGTTCTAAATCTTTGCATTTGATTTATTACTTATAAGCCAAATTTTAATTATTAAAATGAAATATTTATTTAAATGCTATAAGAATATCTTCTGAGCTTACACTTAAAAATGTTTTAATGTTGGAGCTTCAGCTACACTATCTAATTAGTAGAATATAATTAATGGTGCTTTATGGTAGCCGGGCGTAAATCTCGCAATTAGCATATTTTTAATCGGCAATAATAAAAAAAAAAAAAAAAAAAAAATCGCATAATTTATAACGTAAACAATGCTTTGATGTTGATATAAAACGTTTTGCTGTATAGAATTTATTATTATTATTATTTTGTATTTTAGATGAAATGAGTAAAAGGCATGTATTTTAAATGAAAGTTATGCATTTGAAATTAAAAGAGTTAAAGATTTATATTTTTAATTTGATGAAGGTAATATAAATAATGATGATGAGAGCAATATTTCGCCATTTATCACCTGAGTATGGCTAATATAAAAGCACCGAATCAATCTATGATAGTATTACATTAATGAATCTAATTGTATTGTTTCTTCTTGTTTTTCATTTTTTAATACAGTACTAACAAAAGCATAATATGATCATACATATACGGAAGATTCCAAAGGCAGTGCGCCAAAAAAAAATCTCTACCTTCATTGTAACCAAAAGACGTACCCCGTTTTTTAAAGTACATTTTAAGGGTGAAAAATGCGTGTCTTATACACTGAACAATACGGGATTTCCGAGTTGCGATTATACAGGGTGTCCCAAAATGTTTCAAATGCGCTTTAATTTTTTACCCGCTGCAGGTACAGTCGTGGAAAAAAAAAAGTAAACATCCCCTACAGTATCAGCAAAAAATTATCGTAGATGAAAGATACTGGTACCACACGATTGGTAATAAAGTCTACTTTGAAATGGCGTACGTAAAAATTGCTTAGGGAGCCATCTACATATTAAAACGAACCATAATTTTGTTTTTTTTCAATAGCAGTACATAATTCTGACAGCATAAATGAACTCTACACCCTTCATTTAGCCTAAAAACGAATTTTTATGCAATTCGTACGATAAGTTTCCGAGAAATTAATTATTTTAAAACGGGCATATTTTAGGGGCTGTATCCAAATTGAAGTTCCATACTCGATGGTTGACCGAGAGAGCCTCCTTCTTGATCAAGGCATCTTAAGCGCTACTCAAGCAGTCATTGAAGAGTGTTAGATTACAGGATAGCATAAGAAATTTCAAAATATCTGGTCACTTCTGTCATAGACGGCCCTTTAAACCCTCATTTTGCCGTTTTTGAAGGATAATTTGAAAACTACTTGGAAGAAAAGCGTCAAATTTTGGATTTCTATAAAGCATGACTTAATAAATCTAAATCCATTAAAAAAATTATAGGTTGCAATTCATAAATTTTTCGAAAATTAATTTCATAATTCATATCATAAAATTATAAAAATTGCAAATTCAACGTATTTATGTTTGGGTATTTTAGTATTATAGCTAAAAAAAAAAAAAAAAAAAAAAAAAAGCACATTAGGAGTATAATTTTAGGAGATATTAAAATATGAAAATGTAATTTAACATTAGAAGCACTAAATTTTGAATGTTTATAATTCAAAAACTTATCATTTAAATGACTTGAAATTTAGTGTCCAGGCATAGTTTGGACCGAAGATTTGAAATATCTTGTTAAAATTGGATATTGCCATTGAAAAAAATAAAGTTTGGGTTCGTTTTAATATGTATATGGCTCCTAAGCAAATTTTATATACAGCATTTAAAAGTAGACTTTATTTCCAATCGTTCGGTTCCAGTAACTTTCGTCTACGATAATTTGTTGAGGATTTAGTAGGGGGTGTTACTTTTTTTTTCCACGACTGTACGTAGGCAATCTAATTGCCAAAGCATTCTAAATAAAGTAGGGATTAAGATTATGTTAATGTCCCGAGAATAGTTTTAAAATAGTTACTATTTTAAAAGTTTTATATGTTCCCCGGGTCTTATAATTTATATTTAGAAATTAAATTCCTATGCTCTGACAAGCACAACAGAAAAAATTCCTTTCTTCTACGACTAAAATTCAGCCCGTTATTATTCTTCGAATTTTAGAAAACTTTGGATCTTTTCGGCACTAAATCAGAAAAACGAATTTTTATACAGAATAACTCGGAAATATCATAAATTTAAAAGTGTCATAATTAGTGTTGAATTCTATTTTAGCAAACTTTTGATCTTTTCGGCACTAAATCAGAAAAACGCATTTTTATACAGAATAACTCGGAAATATCATAAATTTAAAAGTGTCATAATCAGTGTTGAATTCTGACACTTTTCTCCGAGAGGTAATTCTGTGGCTCCGGGGGTGAGGGGGGGGACATTATAGAGTTCCGGGGGGGAAATTGAACTTTTTGAGCATTGAAAGCACAAAATCTCAAATCTTTTGGGGGGGGGGACATCTCATTGCTCCGGGTGGGGGATGTCCCCCGCCCGCTGAATTCAACACTTATCATAACTCGGTCAATTTTAGCCTTAAAAGAATCGGGTTTTTACTATTATTGTACTTGTCAAAACATGGATAAATGTTTTCTAAATGTAACTTATATGACCCGGGTAACGCATGAAAATTAAAAAAGGGTAACTTTTTCTAAAGTTAATAACAGGGCTGTTACATGAACATAATCTTAATTCCTATCATATTTTGAACATTTTTGCAATTTACATTATCTGTGAATCTATAACAGGTGAAAAAATACGCGGCGTTAAAATATTTTTGGAGTACTCTGTGTGAGTTTAGAGTTTTTAAGAATTTTACACATTTTTATCTTGGCTACTTGTCAAAGCTGAATTAACAAAGAGTCAGGGACGAGCAACGTATATGTGCTTCGCGACCTGAGAAATTCAACCATATCTGATTTTACTACAACAGATTCGTTAAATATAATCAATACGTAAATTCTTGCACAAAGTACGTACGTACTATGTACGTACGGGAACGGGCGTATCTTTAAATCGACAATTACGAATAATTTTTATAGCACTTCATCTCATGAGGATTTGTTTTCTTATGTATATATTTTCTTTTGTACTCATTATTAAAATACCCTCTTCAAAACTATTCACATTAAAATTAATACGCAGTTCCTTACGAAAATTTCTTCTAGAATTCTTTAAAAAATTCTATAGCATTTTATAGAATTATGCTTAATTTTTCTATATACTATTTGTGTAAAATTCTATAAAGTTGCATTAGACATGCTATAAAATAGCCTGTTGAATTCTATAGAATATTTTGAAAAACTTAATTGAAAAGTTAATAAAATGTTCTATAGAATATCTATTATAGTTCTACTATTTTTTAGCATATTATATAGAAAGCCTAATGGAATTTTATAGAAAGTTTTGTAAGTTATTCTACAGAAGGAGATCATTGAAAGATCTGTCGTAATTCTATAGAATTTTATATCATGCTTTTTCACAGAAAATTAAAATCAAAATTATGTGAAATTGCAATTGCACGATGATAGAATTTATTTACTATAGAATGCTATGAAAATATTTCTTCTAGATAAAATTTATTTGAATCTTTGGTAGAATCAGTTAGAATTCTATATAAATTTACGATAATCAACCATTTTCGAAAGGTTCTTTTAATTCTATTTTATCCTAATATGAGTTACTTATAAACATTATATGTAAAAATTAAATTAAAATTACTGCAAGTTAAAATCTGTTTTTGAAGTTAAGAGATGTGGAAAACGGCTTAATTCAGCGCTTCTTGTTACGCTCGAAAATATGAGAAACATTTCGTGGAATACTTGTCTACTAAGTAAAAAAGCATAAATAAAGCTAACATATTATGGATAAAATATAATGATATAGAATTAATACTTTTAATTCTGGAATGTTTGCTGTAGCTACCTCATTGGAAAGGTTTTTACATTCTGTGTAAAAAGTACCCGGCATTGTTGAATAAAACACAAAAAATTAATTTATTCATCAAAATTTATTTTTTCGCCTTCAAAGTAAGTTTCATCAAGTTCAATTCAATTATGTCAGTGCAGGTCCCAAACCTCCGTACACTTTTGGTCGGCAGATTTGAGTATGGCCTTTAGCTCCTTCAGCGAATTTTCTTTTATGTCCTCAATCGATTCAACTTGCCTTTCTCGAAGTAACAATTTTAGCTTCGGGAACAGTAAAAAGGTCACATGAAGCCATACCAGGCGAGTACGGTGTTTGGTCGATGGCATTCTTTGCATTTTTGGCCAAAAACTCTTGCACAACGATATAACAAAATTGAGTTTTTTCGGAACCAGTCGTGTGGAGACGCTTTTCAAGTCCAAAATATCAGTCATAACGTTATAAACGGACTTAAAAGTGTTAGAAATACTAATCTCTTCAGAAATAGATAAAACTTATCATATATCAAGTTAATTGCTTTTCAAAACACTTAATGTCTGCAACAGTAAAACTGTTTATATCATCCATCCATCCTGTTACTAAATTAGAACATTACTTCCTTGTTCATCTTTTGAACTGTCAATCAAATGTTGTAAACACTTGCATAATAGAGCTGCAGTATTGACGTTATAAAGAACTATATCAATAATTTACTGACTTTAAATGAAAATAACTGTTTTATTAATCAACATAACCTTGATTTTATTTATGTAATTAATCAAGTCTAAATAATGTTTTGTATTATTATTTATCAGTATCTGTAAATGTTTTAACCGAGAATGGAGCAAAAAATGAATGCTCCAATGTATCTTTAGATATATAAAAATTTTGTTTAAAACTATAAGTGCTGCAAAATTTCTGGGATACAAATAATAAGAAAATACACATTTTTTAATAAACAAATTTACAAGCTCTTTACAGGTGAAAACACTATGGATAATTCAATACGCTTAAGTAATATGAAGCGCAGCTAATTTAATCAATGTTAAAATATAATAAACAGGAGAATGTATGCAAAATTTAAAACATATTAGTTGGTTCTTTTACTATAAACTATAATAAATATGTTTTTTTTTTAATATTTAACCGTGGCTGTATATTTTGCTCGTGTTAATAAATAAGATCAAAAGATGTAGACGTTTTTCCCGTTATTTCTAAAACATCAACGTCTTTTATATGGTTAACTATAGGTGCAAGTACAAGTGCACGCGTTCGTTCAACTATGGGTTGAAGTAATGGCTGATGTAAAAAAAGATTGAAAAACTCTGTTCTATGAACCCTCTGTTATTTTAGGTCTACAGTACTGATTGGCTGTAGAATGACCAAGTGTCGTCTGCTACAAAAATAACTTTGCAAATTTTTGTTTAGAATGTCATTTCTAGTTTTCACACTCAAACTCTCAACTTTTTATTTTTTAATTTCAGTCAATTTTTATTTATTTTTTGTAATGGCCATGGAGTCCCTTATAACGGGCCTTTAGGCTCCGAGGACCATATGATGGAAATCGCTGTTATAGTCAAAGATGTGAATGTTTAGTAATAATAATTTGTTTACTTATTACCATAATACCAGTTTGCACAAGATTGTTCCAGTTGACCGTATATGGATAGTATTTTGTCTGAGTCTTTTCATATGAAAATTTTTGTAATATTCAGGGTTATCCTAAATCACGTTTTAACATTCTAGAATAAAGTCAATTGTAAACAAACACTTACCAGAACAAATTTAAAGGAAAGAGCAACTCAAATATTTTCGCCGTGGAATGCGTCGCGTTCCGAAGACGTGGTGGCGCACAGTGGTCCCAAATCGCGATTATGTGGCCAAAAATCAAAAAATCGAAGTTTCGTATTTCGAAATGAAATAAATTCCACAATATTTAGAAATATCTGAAGATTTATATTCTTTAATATTTTGGTTTTGTAAGCTCACATGAATTCGCATTGCTTATGTGAAGTTAGGAGTTTTGAGTGTTTTCTGCTAATGCGTGAATTTCAGGCAAATTCGCTGCATTCACACCCTAACTAAGACATTTACAGATTGTTTGTCGTTTTTTTCTTTGCACTTCTCTGAAACAACATTAAATTACGTATGTAATTTGATTTTTCGATTGCAAAAATTAAAAAAAGAGGATTTTTTTAAAAAAATACACAGTTTTAAGGAATTTTTATACATAAAAAGTGATATATAAAAAAAGTCCTTCCGAGTTCCTCGGACTTTTATAGTACAAAATGTAGAATGAACCTTCAAAAATCATATCCCAAGAGATCTATTGCCACTTTTTGCGACTTTGAGAGAACCAGTAGTTTGAAGTTGGACATTGGATAATGCCAGTATTAGAGCAAAATCAGTAATCGGGTTTAAAGTCAATCTTATTTTCGCACTAACCCAAAATTGTCAGTGTTTATATAATGCAACATTCTAATTAACATAACACAGTCAATTTCATTTTTTTAATTCGCGGAGTGGGGGACGGGAGGGCTTAAGAGTTGGGGATATATATATATATATATATATATATATATATATATTTATATATAAATTTTATTATTTTTTTTTACAATTTTAGGTAGCTTTCATTACAAAAAGCTACCTATTGCAGCCGTTCGGAGGAAAGCGATTTCAAAAAATTTTGGTATATTTTCATCGATCATGACCCCCAGACCCCGAAACCACCCTCCGTTCAAAATTGATATATATATATATATCCATATATATATATATATATATATATATATATATATATATATGACCTATGTCACACTGTAACTCTCGTATTTATGAACCGATTTCGATGCAATTCGGTGTGTACATAGGTCATACCAATGTCTCGACCGAGTTCGTTGGCCAGCTTCATCCGCCATTTTGTTTCAAAATGGCGGCCATTTAAAATTTTTAAAAAAATTTAAAATTTGAAAAGTGGTACCAAAAAATTGAAAATGGAAAAATATTTTTTTCTTACGTATTTGACCTTTATACAAAAATTCCGGAGCAGTTTTTGTTTCGTTTATATCTTAAAAAATGGCTGAGTTATAGTATTTTGAATTTCTAGTGTGACTGACATTTTGAAACGTCCTGAATTTTGTCACGCGATAAAAGGCGTATTTATGAACCGATTTGGATGTAACTTCGTTTATACATAGGACATACCAATGTCTCGACCGAGTTCGTTGGCCAGCTTCATCCTCCATCTTCTTTAAAAATGGCGGCCATTTAAATTTTTAAGAAAAATTTAAATTTGAAATATGGTACCAAAAAATTGAAAATTGAAAAAATATTTTTTCCTTATGTATTTGACATTTATACAAAGATTTCGGAGCAGTTTTTGTTTCGTCTATATTTTAAAAAATGGCTGAGTTATAGCATTTTGAATTTCTAGCGTGGCTGACATTTTGAAACGTCCTGAATTTTGTCACGCAATAAAAGACGTATTTATCAACCGATTTGGATGTAACTTCGTTTATACATAGTACATACCAATGTCTCGACCGAGTTCGTTGGCCAGCTTCATCCGCCATCTTGTTTAAAAATGGCAGCCATTTAAAAAAAAGTAAAAAATTTAAAATTTTAAATGAGATACCAAAAAATTGGAAAATGAAAAAGATTTTTTCGTATGTGTTTGACCTTAATGCAAAGATTCCGGAACAGTTTTTGTTTCGTCTATATCTAAAAAAAATGGCTGAGTTATATCATTTTGAATTTCTATTGTGGCTGACATTTTAAAACGACCTGATATTTGTCACGCGATAACAGGCGTATTTATGAACCGATTTGGATGTAACTTCGTCTGTATATAGTACATACCAATGTCTCGACCGATTTCGTTGGCCAGCTTCATTCGCCATCTTGTTTCAAAAGGGTTGCCATTAAAAAAAAATTAAATTTAAAATTTAAAATGAGGTATTAAAAATTGGAAAATTAAAAAGATTTTTTTTATGTGTTTGGCCTTGATTCCGGAGCAGTTTTTGTTTCTGAAAATTTGTTCTTTTGTTTATATCTTAAAAAGTGGTTGAATTATAGCACTTTGAATTTCTAGCATGGCTAACATTTTGAAACGATCTTGTATTTGTCACGCGATAACACACGCATTCGCCTATTTCGATGTAAGAAGGCATGTGGATAGTATACATCAATATCTCGACCAAGTTCGCTGGCCAGCTTCATCAGCCATCTTGTTTCAAAATGGCGGCCATTAAATTTAAAAAAAATATATTTAAAGTGAGGTGCAAAAAAATTAGAAATTGAAAAAGGTTTCTTTCTTAAGTATTTGACCTTGATATAAGGATTCAGGAGCATTTTTTGTTTGTCTTTATCTTAAAAAATGGTTCAGATATAGCAGTTTCAATTTCTAATGCGGGTGACATTTTGAAAAATCTGATTTTTTGCCTGCGAAAGCACTTGTATATATCAACCGATTCTGATGTGAGTGAGCATGTGCACAGCAATTACTAAGGTCTCGACCAAGTTCACTGGTTAGCCTCATCCACCATGTTGTCTTAAAATGGCGGGCACTTTAAGAAATCGCCGAATTTGGCAGCCAAATATAAATTACTTTAAATAAAAGCAGCTTGGATAAACTTACTAATTAAGCGCGAAATTAATAACTAATTTCGCGAAATTCTCATTCATAATGATTTAGTATTGATAAAAATTAGTATTGAATCTCCTATATTCGGTTTCCACTAAATTGAGCTTCGTGTGTTCGAATAATATAAGTTGGCTTTTTTAAAATAAGGAATATGAAAGCTACCTCTTCCTCCCGGCACTGGCTGGAAGGACTTTTTCCCTTGCTTTTGTCCGAAAAATTTGAAAGCAATCTAATTAATGAATTGAATAATTTTATTATTAATTGATAGTAAATAGATGTCGAAAACTTAAAAAATTGTAATAATGTTTTTAAATTTTCCTTGCTATAGGGATAAATGGAAAAAGGTGTGATTTCACGTGTGTAGGGGGAGTTGCAAAATTTAGCTGATTGATTATTTATGTATTAATTTCAAATGCTAAAAGGTGAAAATTAAATCTTTAAAACCAGTAAAAATACGTTTATTTCGACTGTTGACATGTTTCGACTCACCCCGAGTCATTTTCAAAAACAAATAAATAAAAACTATTCTAAATTTGCACGGTCTATGACACGCCATCATTCAGTTTTCCACGTATTCTTTCATATTATGCACGTTTACATTTTTATTTTATATAGTTTATTTTATTTTATTTTCATACTCATTGAATAGCTCGAGCCATAATTTTGGTAATTGAAATAATGCTGTATAGTTACATATTGAGTTTTTGCGCGTTACAATCTCTATAGTTTCTTTTATAATGAATGGATAGTATAGACTGAACGGGAAAATTATTTTTCTTTTATTGAAATTTACTTGGATAGTTACTTCTTGATGGAATCTTGCTAGGGCTGTGATTTTTCCATTATATTTAATATCAGCTATATGCTCCTTTTTTCTATACTTAAATTTCCTGCTAGTCATACCAACATAGTAATTCTTTGATCTGTCTGCTCTAATAAATGGTATTTTATACACCCCGGAGTAATTCTGAAAACTAATTATGTTAGTTTTAGCGCAAATGATATTCTTCAATTTCGGAGGTGGTTTTGCTATTAAGCAGATATTGAAACGTTTAAGTCTATATTTTAATTTCTCAAAAAAGCTTGGAGTATATTGAATAATATAAAGTTTGTAATTTTGCGAATCAAATTTACATTAGGCTTCTTATTATTGGCAATCATATTTATACATATCGTATCATATCATATCATATAATATTCATATCACATCGCATCATATTGTTTATGTATTTTATTGATTGCTTATACTCGTTATTGTTACTTTTCAATAACATTAAAAAGAGAAAAAAATAAGATTTTAACCTGTACATTTTCAGGGAGAGAGGGAGAGGGGGGGGGGTTAAGATTTCAGGGGAGACTGAATTAGATGATTTGTCTTTAAAAAGTGAAAATATTTACCAAAATCAAAAGTGGAAAATTCTCATTCCTTTAAAAAAAATCCTGTAAAAAAGAAAATTTAAATTTAATAAAAACCTGCCCCCTCTATTGCGTCCCTCCCAACTCCTCCCCCGGAACCCCAATTACATTTAGTTTAAATTCACAATGTAATATGATTTAGAATGTTATAAAATTAAAAATGAATCATATACAACCACTAGGAAAGCCAGAAATGATTTTGGGCCACTTCATCGTGATTTGGGACCACTGTGTGGCGTTGCAATCGCTGGAACAAAAATGGCGTCTCAGGAAGAGAAAGTGACAAAGTGATATTTTCTTGGCCCCCGAGATCATCGGACATTACTCCATGTGACTTTATCTTCTGGGGCTTTGTGAAAGACAAAGTGTAAGCGCCACCACTGACACGCAACGTGGATGATCTACGAACACGAATAGTTAAGGGGTCACTCAGCTTCGAAATTCTCCTCGTAATGTTAAGTCTATGGACTTTTGTGCATTCGTATATTTAAAATATCTTCTCGGAAAATTCATATTTTTAACATCTTTTTTCTGTGTACTCTTCTTAAAGGATGTCTCTTTTTTCTTAGTTTTCAAATTATTTCTAAAATCTATGCTGAATTTAATATTTTATGTGTTAAAAGCGGGCGAACTGTGAGTAAGATTTTAACACTTCCTATAAAATTAAGTGTATACTTTAGAAATAATTTGAGAACTAAGAAAAAAAAGAGACATCTTTTACGAAGTGTACACAAAAAATAGAAGTTAAAAATAGTAATTTCCCGAGGAGATGTTTTAAATATACGAATGCATCAAATGCCCATAGACTTTACATTAATGAGGGGAAATCGGAAGCTGAGTGACCGGCCCCTTTAATGCTCTGGAACTTAGTAACACCAGACATGCTGAAACGAGTGTGGGATGACTGGATGTTGTCCGCGTGACTCTAATTTCCCGAGGAGATGTTTTAAATATACGAATGCATCAAATGCCCATAGACTTTACATTAGTGAGGGGAAATCGGAAGCTGAGTGGCCGGCCCCTTTAATGCTCTGGAACTTAGTAACACCAGACATGCTGAAACGAGTGTGGGATGACTGGATGTTGTCCGAGTGACTCTAATTTCCCGAGGAGATGTTTTAAATATACGAATGCATCAAATGCCCATAGACTTTACATTAGTGAGGGGAAATCGGAAGCTGAGTGACCGGCCCCTTTAATGCTCTGGAACTTAGTAACACCAGACATGCTGAAACGAGTGTGGGATGACTGGATGTTGTCCGCGTGACTCTAATTTCCCGAGGAGATGTTTTAAATATACGAATGCATCAAATGCCCATAGACTTTACATTAGTGAGGGGAAATCGGAAGCTGAGTGGCCGGCCCCTTTAATGCTCTGGAACTTAGTAACACCAGACATGCTGAAACGAGTGTGGGATGACTGGATGTTGTCCGAGTGACTCTAATTTCCCGAGGAGATGTTTTAAATATACGAATGCATCAAATGCCCATAGACTTTACATTAGTGAGGGGAAATCGGAAGCTGAGTGACCGGCCCCTTTAATGCTCTGGAACTTAGTAACACCAGACATGCTGAAACGAGTGTGGGATGACTGGATGTTGTCCGCGTGACTCTAATTTCCCGAGGAGATGTTTTAAATATACGAATGCATCAAATGCCCATAGACTTTACATTAGTGAGGGGAAATCGGAAGCTGAGTGGCCGGCCCCTTTAATGCTCTGGAACTTAGTAACACCAGACATGCTGAAACGAGTGTGGGATGACTGGATGTTGTCCGAGTGACTCTAATTTCCCGAGGAGATGTTTTAAATATACGAATGCATCAAATGCCCATAGACTTTACATTAGTGAGGGGAAATCGGAAGCTGAGTGACCGGCCCCTTTAATGCTCTGGAACTTAGTAACACCAGACATGCTGAAACGAGTGTGGGATGACTGGATGTTGTCCGCGTGACTCTAATTTCCCGAGGAGATGTTTTAAATATACGAATGCATCAAATGCCCATAGACTTTACATTAGTGAGGGGAAATCGGAAGCTGAGTGACCGGCCCCTTTAATGCTCTGGAACTTAGTAACACCAGACATGCTGAAACGAGTGTGGGATGACTGGATGTTGTCCGCGTGACACTAATTTCCCGAGGAGATGTTTTAAATATACGAATGCATCAAATGCCCATAGACTTTACATTAGTGAGGAGAAATCGGAAGCTGAGTGACCGGCCCCTTTAATGCTCTGGAACTTAGTAACACCAGACATGCTGAAACGAGTGTGGGATGACTGGATGTTGTCCGCGTGACTCTAATTTCCCGAGGAGATGTTTTAAATATACGAATGCATCAAATGCCCATAGACTTTACATTAGTGAGGGAAAATCGGAAGCTGAGTGACCGGCCCCTTTAATGCTCTGGAACTTAGTAACACCAGACATGCTGAAACGAGTGTGGGATGACTGGATGTTGTCGGCGTGACTCTAATTTCCCGAGGAGATGTTTTAAATATACGAATGCATCAAATGCCCATAGACTTTACATTAGTGAGGGGAAATCGGAAGCTGAGTGGCCGGCCCCTTTAATGCTCTGGAACTTACTAACACCAGACATGCTGAAACGAGTGTGGGATGACTGGATGTTGTCCGCGTGACTCTAATTTCCCGAGGAGATGTTTTAAATATACGAATGCATCAAATGCCCATAGACTTTACATTAGTGAGGGGAAATCGGAAGCTGAGTGGCCGGCCCCTTTAATGCTCTGGAACTTAATAACACCAGACATGCTGAAACGAGTGTAGGATGACTGGATGTTGTCCGCGTGACTCTAATTTCCCGAGGAGATGTTTTAAATATACGAATGCATCAAATGCCCATAGACTTTACATTAGTGAGGGAAAATCGGAAGCTGAGTGGCCGGCCCCTTTAATGCTCTGGAACTTAGTAACACCAGACATGCTGAAACGAGTGTGGGATGACTGGATGTTGTCCGCGTGACTCTAATTTCCCGAGGAGATGTTTTAAATATACGAATGCATCAAATGCCCATAGACTTTACATTAATGAGGGGAAATCGGAAGCTGAGTGACCGGCCCCTTTACTGCTCTGGAACTTAGTAACACCAGACATGCTGAAACGAGTGTGGGATGACTGGATGTTGTCCGCGTGACTCTAATTTCCCGAGGAGATGTTTTAAATATACGAATGCATCAAATGCCCACAGACTTTACATTAGTGAGGGGAAATCGGAAGCTGAGTGACCGGCCCCTTTAATGCTCTGGAACTTAGTAACACCAGACATGCTGAAACGAGTGTGGGATGACTGGATGTTGTCCGCGTGACTCTAATTTCCCGAGGAGATGTTTTAAATATACGAATGCATCAAATGCCCATAGACTTTACATTAGTGAGGGGAAATCGGAAGCTGAGTGACCGGCCCCTTTACTGCTCTGGAACTTAGTAACACCAGACATGCTGAAACGAGTGTGGGATGACTGGATGTTTTCCGCGTGACTCTAATTTCCCGAGGAGATGTTTTAAATATACGAATGCATCAAATGCCCACAGACTTTACATTAGTGAGGGGAAATCGGAAGCTGAGTGACCGGCCCCTTTAATGCTCTGGAACTTAGTAACACCAGACATGCTGAAACGAGTGTGGGATGACTGGATGTTGTCCGCGTGACTCTAGGAAGACATATTGAACACTTATGTCATAAAATAAAAATATTTGAGTTCTTCTTTCCTTTAAATTTGTTCCGGTAAGTGTTTGTTTATAAATGACTTTATTCTAGTATGTTAAAATGCCGTACATCATTTAGAATAACCCTGTATACTTTCAGTAGAAATATACCATGAAGAATATAGTTTAGAAATAGTGGGCGAAAAATGAAAAAAATATATTGCATTTGGCCTACTATAAGTGGTACGCATGTGCACTGTTGGTAGTCAATAAGTTAAAAATGCTGTTTTCACTTTAATCTAGAATTTCCATTTTAAAATAAAACTAATGTTGAAAATATATGTCAAGGCTAACGGAAGAAAAGGCTACCGTGGTGCTTTATGTGTATCTTTTTTTGAATGCTGGAGTCACGTGATACCGAATGCACCAATACAGATGTACGAAACGAGCATCATGTCACTCTAGCGGTCTGTAAAAAAAGACACGTGGAATGCACCGCGGTAGCCTGTCTCTTTCGTTAGCCTCGATGAATGTGTAATGAAGAAATGGTTCGTATAAATCTAAATTCAATGTTGGAAATCGCTGTTATGTACAAAGACGTGAGTGACTGTTTTGTAATAATAATTTGTTTATCTATTACCCTTAGTATAAAAATATTTACGCAAATTGGTTCAGGATTGTTCCAGGCGACCATATTGATAATATTTTGTCTGGCAGCTATACAAAAATTTTCGTAATATGTTATTTTCAGCATGAATATAGTTCAGAAATAGTGGGTGAAAAAATGATAAAATATATTGCATTTGCCTTCTATAAGTGGTGCACATGTGTACTGTTGATAGTGAATAAGTAAAAAAAAAGTAGTTTTCACTTTAATCTAGAATTTTCATTTCAAAATACAACTACTGTTTAAAATGTATGTACAATGAAGAAATAGCCGTATAAATCTAAATTCAACTAGTGTAAGAATAGTGTATTTTGCATAGAGAAATCAGTAATAAAAATTTATATTTGATCTTTTTATTCGCGTATGGTCATGCCATTATAAATTTATGTTTGTAAAGCTTTATAATGGCGTTATAAAGCAATGTTTGGAAATGCAAACAGATCAATTAATGTTTATCGTAGAGCACTTTTAACAGAGCTTCACTTAGATCTTTTTTACCTTTAAGTACAGTTGATATGCATTTACATATATGTTCCAAAAGTGCAGATGCGTATTCTAATCTTTCAAATAGATATTTCATACTAATAATTGCCACCCTCAAGCCTGAAGATGCAAGTTCCACGACTGCACGGAGGAGTTTAAAGTCTGTACGCATTCTTTTTATATCTGCAAGCAAAGTTTTCGAACTTTCCGTGGCTGTGACTGCATCTTTCAGATCTTTATTAAGGACGTTTTCCCTTCCAGACAAAATTTCAGAGTCTGGCATTATAATTTTCATGGCGTCATGCACACTCTCGTATCCTTCATGCACGTGTTTCATTAGTTTAGGGACATCAATCAGGTTTATAGACACCTCTCCTATTTGGCAGGACAAGCATCCAAAATAGTTAGAAGTAATTTTCTTCTCATGAGATGTTACTTGATCGGATATAGCTACAGCTACCGCTGTTGGGAATATACCTTTCAGGTGTTTCAGTGAAGTTTTCAGATCTTCTTATGGAGCTTCCGTGTATTTGCATGTTTCAGTTAGGCTCTTAGCTACCATATCCAAATTTGTTAACATTGCTTTCATGCTTGCATGTACAGCTCGCTTGGCAATAGAAACAGCTTCCAGACCGTCGGCTACAGCTTCCATATCTGAAAATAAATCATTAAATTAACTACAGCAATTTTAATGCTGCTTAAAAAAAAAATCAAATTTTTTTAAGGGGTTTCAGAACTTTTAAAGTTTTAAAATTTTGGAAATTTTAATTTTTTTAGATTTTAAACTCCTATTTTTTTAACATTTTGATATAATTGATTCCTTGAAATTCCCATTAGAACAGAAGTTATGGCTTTTAGAATTATACTCGCTCAATAGCTGAAGCGGCGTTTCCGTCATTTTGAAGTCATTTTTCTTCAAATGACGTTTTTGAGCATAACACGCAGGATATCTCAAAAGCATCTAAATATTTTTTCATGAAATTCTCAAAACATGTATTGTATGTTAGTCTGTATAAGCTGAACCTAAAATTTAATTTTTATTGTTAAAAATATATATATACTTTTTAGGTGACTATAGTGTTGAAATTTTCAAAATTTTGTATTAGATAAATACAACTTTGTATTAAAAATAGAAAAATGCTTTAAAAAGGAATTTATTTATGTTCAGCGTAATTACTACAGTCTGAAGTATAATTCGGCACGAAAAATTTTATTCTAGTTGCAAAATTTATTTTGCAATCCTGCGCGTAAGCTGTTATACCAATTTTCTGCTCGACAAATGTTGGACAATTTGGAGCACCCTATAAATACTAATTCTGTATCTATCAATTTTTTAAAGACATAAAATGAAAGAGCATTCTTATATCTTTCATCTGAATAAAAATTGTTTTTCTAAATCATATACATTTTAAGATATTAAATGTTGAAAATGGTCTTTTTTTTTTCAATTTTAAGAACCCTGAGAACCCTTAAATTAACAAGATATTGACATATATGTGGGAAAGTTTTGCCTTTAATAGCTTTCCCTGCATGCCTACTGTTTACAGCGCCACCAACCGCTCACGTAGATGCTGATCAAAGCTCCTTCCTCTGTTTGATTTGCTTTCCCCATGAACTAGTCAGCGCAGGCGTATTAAAACGACACTTGTGATCTGGAGACACTCCTTTTGAGCGGGAGAAAAACGAGAACTGAACTGAGGTCAGTCGGTCGAACGCAGAGAACGATGATGTGTGTTTGTTTAAGGACGGCGACAAACAATGTAAAGATTGTAATGATGTTTATAATTCGTGCATACAATTACTGTAAATATGTTATGTAAATAGTCTTAATATAATCTACCTTAAATTTTAATGGTGTCAGGCTCATTTAATGTGTATTCAAGTGCCCGAGTTCCCATAAATGGTGTCAGAAGTGGGATGAGAACGTTACGCCCACAAAGACAAAGTTTTGGTTTTAATAATTCAAGTGTTGATGTCCTGTTGGTCGACGCCGCCCACAAAATTCTTTATGCAAAATAATGCTGCAATAAATTATAAGTGAAATAGTTCAAGTGGAGAAGTGCATGTATGTAGCAAGCTGGATATCTTTCTACGAAGTGAGTTTATTTTTTCTTATTCAATATGTCAAAATTAGTTGATTTCAAGGAATTAGAACTTTCGCTGAAAGCTGAAAAATCCTTAAGTATTAAGACGTTGCATACATTAATTTTTGGAGAAGTCGGTGATAGAAATAATAGACGTAGAATTCGTAATTTTACTGGCTTTGCTTTCGAAATAGATTCGGATGAATTTAAAACAAAATTGCAAAGTATTAAAGATGATTTTTCAGTAAATGAGTTAATAACTATTTGCAATGTTTTATGTATAAATAATTCTGGAACTTTCGATGAAATTGCTGCCAGAATAATTTCTTCATTATGTGATTTTAGTGTATTGAAATCTAATTTAATTCCTGATGAAGGTGCTCTTAGCGATGATGAGAGCGAAGATGAATCAAATAAAATTAATGATATTTTGAGTGTTTCTGAAAATAATTTGAGAAATGATTCTGGTAGTTCTAGTTGTGAAAATCAGAAAATTCTAATCCCTGATTATGTTCTTAAACCATCAATTTCTATTAACGATATTGAAAATATGGTTTCTGAATTTGATGGTAGTCAATTTCAAAATGTTGAAAAATGGCTTGCCGATTTTGAAGATACTGTTTCTTTATTTAACGTTAGTGACTTGCACAAATTGATTTTGGCTAAACGCCGTATGACAGGTAAAGCTAAATTGTTTATAGAAAGTGAAACAAAAATAAATTCTTGGTCTAAAATGAAAGCGTTACTTATTTCTGAATTTGGTGAAAGGTGTAATTCAGCCGAATTACATGAATTGCTATCTAAAAGGAAAATTATACAAAACGAATCGTTGGACGAATATTTTTTGAATATGAAACAGTTATGTTCAAAAGGCAACATAGAAGATTCTGCACTTATTCAGTATGTAATTAATGGAATTAATGAGCCTGTTTTTAAAAAATCCTTTTTGTATGGTTGCCCAAATATTGTTGAATTTAAAGAGAAGCTTAAAATTTATGATAAATTGCGTGTCGATTATGATAGTAAACCTGATGTTGATGTTAGGCCTAAGATGAAAACAGAAGTTGAACTTAAAAATAAATCCAGACCCAATAAATCTGAGATACGTTGCTATAATTGTGGCGATCGATTCCATAAAAGTAATCAGTGTAGATATAAAGATAAAGGTCCCCTCTGCTTTTCTTGTAATTTATATGGCCACAAATCATTCGAATGTGGTAAAATCAAAGATTCAAAGTTGCCTAATGATTCTCAAGTAAATGTGCTAACCTGTTCTCAGAATTTGGTTTTTAAAGATGTAAAGTTGCATTCATTAAATTTAATTTCATTAATCGATACAGGAAGTGAAAAAACTATTCTAAAGAAAAGTAATTTTGATAAAATTAAAAGTTATGTAAACTTAGAACCAACAGATATGCTTTTAAGTGGATTAGGTAAAAAATCATTCAGACCAATCGGTTACTTTGAGGCCGAAATCGAAATTGATGATTCTAAATTTCAAACGTCTATTTTTGTGATTGATGACAAATCTATTGAATATGATTTAATTATTGGTATTGATGTAATAAAACAAGGCTCCTTAATTGTTTCTGGTAATGATGTTAAGTTAAATAAAAGTCAGAATAATTCCTTAGTCAATGTTATTAATTCAAGTGAAGTAACTGTAAATTCTAAATTTTACCCTTATTCTTCCAAATTGCACAATAGCAACCCACAAATTCCAAACCAAACCAAATATTTACCTGTTTCTCAATTGCACTATTCTAACTCTGAAATTAAAGAATTACGTCTAGAAAATGAAAATTTAACCGCCCAAGTTAAAGAAGTTGAAAGAAAATATAAATTATTAGAATTAGAGGTAATCGATTTAAAAGAAGCATTTTTGTCAGAAAAAACTAAGTCGAAAATTACAATAAAATCGTTAGAAGATAAATTAGAACAAGAAGTAACAGAAAGACAGACCATAGTAAATTGTATAGAAAATTAGAGAGACATTTTCAAGATATAAAATCCCAATTAGATGAAGAAAGTAAACGTTCAGAACAATACCGATTACGGTTAATAAAAGTAAATAATTATTCAAAACATCTTGAAAAACAGTTAGAAGAATCAGAAGATGAGTGTTCTAGAATAAAAATGTCCAAAAGAAGAATCCAGATGAAATTGAATAATTCCCAGGAAGATTTCGAAAATTTAAGACAAGAGATGACTAAGTTAAAAAAGCAAATTAAGATGACTAACAGTGCTAAGAACTTTAAAAATGATCCAGATTTCCCTAATTTCAAAGATAAAGAAAATATGATGCATTCTTCAAGAAATGAAAATAACCAGAAATCTGATGTAATAAATGAAGAAAATTTTAGAAAAGAAAATATTAAGAAAATGTCTAACGCGAAGTTGAAGAATAATGTTTCTAAGAAAATTAAGTATATTCCTAATTCGTCAGAAGAATTTGAAGATGAAATTGAAATTAATAATTACGAAGTTAAAAAACCTAAGCAGAAGTTTACTAAAAAGAAACCTGAATATAGAAGATCCTTTTCCGAAGAAAATACAAGTAAATTTGACTTAAATTCCGAAAATGACACTAATGATTCCGAAGATGAACCTTTGACCGATTTTGACGAATATGGTATCGTTCCTGATAATTTCACCGATTATGATTTTAAACGATTTTGACAAAATTAATCCCGAAGGAACGAAAAAAAAAAAAGACGAAAAGACGTAAGAAAAGGAAAGACGATAAGATGTAAGAAGAAAGAACGACAAAGAGACGTAAAAAAAAAAGAAAGAAAAGAATAAGAAGACTTTTTCTTCAAGAAATAATATAAATTTTGACGAGGATATTTAATAATGATGACTTTTTCCAAAATAGAACTTGGGGTGCTGCTTTTTCTTTTTTTTCTTTTCAGGTGTTTCTGCTGCTCCTCCCTGTGGTCCACGTGTCGATCGAGGTCGATCAACCTGTCAGGATCGCCGATTTGTGGGAAAGTTTTGCCTTTAATAGCTTTCCCTGCATGCCTACTGTTTACAGCGCCACCAACCGCTCACGTAGATGCTGATCAAAGCGCCTTCCTCTGTTTGATTTGCTTTCCCCATGAACTAGTCAGCGCAGGCGTATTAGAACGACACTTGTGATCTGGAGACACTCCTTTTGAGCGGGAGAAAAACGAGAACTGAACTGAGGTCAGTCGGTCGAACGCAGAGAACGATGATGTGTGTTTGTTTAAGGACGGCGACAAACAATGTAAAGATTGTAATGATGTTTATAATTCGTGCATGCAATTACTGTAAATATGTTATGTAAATAGTCTTAATATAATCTACCTTAAATTTTAATGGTGTCAGGCTCATTTAATGTGTATTCAAGTGTCCGAGTTCCCATATATATCCCATTAAAAATGAATTCATATTTCAAAACAGAATAAATGTGATTAAAAAAATCAGTTTTCGAAATTTCATGAATAAATTTGTAAGTTTTTAAAAGCAAAATATAAATCCACAGATTTAAAAGCATTCCAAAAACGAACGAGCAAACTTGTGATCCATCCGATGAATTCGCTTTTATACTGTACTTTCTAAAGCACTTCACTCTCTGTAACTGCGAATTAAACTCAAAGAAAGGAGTTATACTTCGCAATTGTTATTGCATAAGAGTGAAATTTGAATCGATACACGTAATAAAAGATGAATGTTTCTTAATCTAATAACATATAATATAACAACGTAAGAAAATACACAATAATCTCATCCCAGTTACCCACGATATCGAAAAGGGTTGTTTATCTTTGAAAACCACAGAAGTAAATATATTTTCGAAATTTAAAGATGCATTTGAGGAAACTAAGTTTCTTTTTGCTGCCACTCATTTTCGAAAACGTTTCTTAGTAATTTTTTTTTTTAGTGTATTAACCAGTTTTGTCAAACCGGTAAACCAGTTTTTAGGATGCAATCAATTCTCAAATAAATATTTTCATCTGCGTACCTGAATTTATACATGCCAGAATAACAAAATAATATTAAATTTAATGTTAATATTAATTTTTTTAATTTATCCTGTTTGAAGGTAAAACATGTGGTCGTTGAACATGAATATGTTACTTGAGAATATATAGCATCCGAAAAACCTATATTCCAGTATGAGAAAAGATATTCCTGGTTAATACACTAGGAAAACTACTCGGAAACGTTTCTGAAAATCAGTAGCAGCAGGAGAAACTTTGTTTTTACTTTATCCTGTTTGTCCGTTAAAACATGTTGGTTCAACATGAAGATATTTAGTTGTGAAATGATAGCATCCGACCGAAACACCTGTACTCCGGGTTGAGAAAAACTGAGTAACATACTATTAAAAACTACTCGGAAATGTTTCCGAAAAATAATGGCAGCAAGAGAAACTTTGTTTTTATAAAACTCGAAAACAACTAAAACTCTTTAAAACTCGAAAACATATTTGTTTCTGAAGTTTCTAATAATAAAGGAGGTTTTTCGGAATATTGAGTAACTCGGACGAGGTTATTGTATATTTTTGATCGCGGTTATGTTATATTGTTTGTAGATAAAGAAACATGTCTTTTTAACCCCTTGAGGGGCAAGCAGTTACGTTTGTGAAATGCTGAATTCCCACCGGAATCTTTGAAAAATTCTATTTCAAAATAAGTAAAAGCAATTTTACGGGTTTTTTCCACCAAAGTTAGAAAAGTAAAATTTAATAAAATGTTCCTGGTGTAAAACTTCATTAATCGTAGGTGGTATATAATATATACCGGTGCCCCTCAATGGGTTAAAGTATATATTAGAATAATATAGAAGAAATTTTTTGTGATGGTCACAGCATACTCGCTTTCTAGTGTATTCTTCCGCGTCAGAGTCTCATATGACAGTAGTTGTTAAACTCTGATTAGAGGTCTGCACGGGCAGGAATCTCCAGCCCGGGCCCGGCCCGGTGTAAAAATTAAACTTTCTGCCCAAGCCCGTGTACATTTTCACAGTTCTCG
Source organism: Maratus speciosus (assembly GCA_963932465.1). Classification (NCBI taxonomy): domain Eukaryota; kingdom Metazoa; phylum Arthropoda; class Arachnida; order Araneae; family Salticidae; genus Maratus; species Maratus speciosus. The sequence goes on from OZ010788.1 coordinate 499,938,881, forward strand.
TCACGGCCCGTACAAAAAACAGTGAAAACAGGCACAGCCCGACTCAATTTCTACAAAAAATTTCGTTTTTTCTCGGCATACAATTACGATTCTTTTAATGCATAGTACATGCATATTTATGGGAACATTTTACAGTATATTTTAGATTACTATATGTTCGTAAAACAGAGAAAACACACAACAATAACATTAATGATTACTCACAGTCGTAGACGTTTCAAAATTCAAATAAGGATGCATTAAAAATTTAATGTAGTTCAGAATAAAGGGTTAAAAACATGAAAACTTTTGAAGCTGTAAAGAAAAAGTAGATTTGTTAAAATATTTCTCTGTCATTTTTTTAAGGCTTTTCCCAAATCCGAAGGATCTACATTCTCACACATTTCTGAATTCATATGTTTTCGGAAACGCGAAATATTGGCAGGTATTCTTATTCAGAAACTAAGTAAATGGCAATTTTTGTTTCATAAAAGCAATATATATTTGAGAAAATACTGCCAAAGTTAGCTTTTTGAATCGAATTTCCAGATGCGATAGTACGGGAAAGGATAAAAACCTACAGTCAGGTATCAGGAATTTATTATATCTCTGTAAGTAATTTATCAAAATTAGAAAACGCTATTCGATTCCAAATCCCGTCAATAGTCAGGCCTTACAATTTCATGCGTTAGAGTTAAAAATGAGTCAGAAAATGTGTCGGAAATTTTCGCATTGTTGAGCTGTGAATTTGGGAACCACCTTAACGTATATTTCCAAAGATACTGTTAACAGCAGTTCATTACCGCTGTTAATACTTTTACAAAACATAATGCCTATTCTAAGAACGATTAAGACTAGTTCCGTCCTGGCACGACTATGTAGAAAAAAAATGCAAGCCTGATCTCGGCCCCGAACGAGTCTGCTGAAAAAAATTAAACCCAGGATCAGACACCAGGTAACTGTCTAATCCTATCTCTACCATGGACTTTTTACATTTCTGTATCGATATTGTCCAACTCCTAACGGTTCGTGAAGCACATTTATACTTCTTCTGGCGAAAATCATATTCATTGAAAATGGCTCATATTTTATCAGCTGCGCAGAAACTTTTATATCGGAACGATAGGCCCGCTTATTTTTTTTTTATCGGCCCGGCCCTGCGAGCCCGTTCAATTTTTTTACCGGCCCATTGAAAAATTTGCCCTAATTCTGCCGGTCCGGGCCGTTTGGAAGTTCGTTTGCATTTCACTGGGCCGGGCCGCGTACGAGCCCGTGCAGACCTCTAACTCTAATCCGTTGACACCATGTGTCTGCAACGCAATTACCTGAAAGTTCTCTCGTTCAATGTGAGAATTTTCTCTTACCTAAAACGTGAGAGAAATATTGCAAGAAAAATGAAAGGAAAAACTAAGAATATTATTTACCAATACAGAAGCCTGACGTTAGTTTATATAGAGAGGAAGTTCGGGCATTATGGAATACTCGGACAATGTGAAATACTACAACATCTGGCGCATGGAGTGTTGCAGCCAAGCAGAAATCTGCCATAAGACTTCTAGTACTCCTACGAGGCATTGTGCACAGTTCTGTTTGGATACCTACAGGCGACTATTTTTTTTTTATTCTATTTCGCACCACTCTTTTAAACCAAAATTCTTTTACATACGCTTTGACAACATTTTCAAGAGAAATAAACTGCAAAATGTATATATTTTTAAATACTGGTGCGAACAGAATGTAAAAAAGTCCTTCCGGCCAGTGCCGGGAGGAAGAGGTAGCTTTCATAATCCTTATTTAAAAAAAGCCAACTTATATCATGCAAACACACGAAGCTCAATTTAGTGGAAACCGAATATAGGAGATTCAATACTAATTTTTATCAATATAATGAATGAGAATTTCGCGAAATTAGTCAGCTTTATCCAAGCTGCTTTTCTTTAAAGTAACTTATATTTGGCTGCCAAATTCGGCAATTTCTTAACGTGCCTGTCATTTTAAGACAACATGGTGGATGAGGCTAAGCAGTGAACTTGGTCGAGACCTTAGTAATTGCTGTGCACATGCTCACTCACATCGGAATCGGTTAATATATAGGAGTGCTGACGCATGCAAAAAATCAGATTTTTCAAAATGTCACCCACAATAGAAATTGAAACTGCTATATCTGAGCCATTTTTTAAGGTAAAGACAAACAAAAAATGCTCCTGAATCCTTATATCAAGATCAAATACTTAAGAAAGAAACCTTTTTCAATTTCTAATTTTTTTGCACCTCACTTTAAATATATATATATTTTTAATTTAATGGCCGCCATTTTGAAACAAGATGGCTGATGAATCTGGCCAGCGAGCTTGGTCGAGCTGTTGATGTATACTATCCACATGCCTTCTTACATCGAAATAGGCGAATACGTGTGTTATCGCATGACAAATACAAGATCGTTTCAAAATGTTAGCCATGCTAGAAATTCAAAGTGCTATAAATCAACCTTTTTTTAAGATATCAACAAAAGAACAAATTTTCAGAAACAAAAACTGCTCCGGAATATTTGTATGAAGGCCAAACACAAAAAAAAAATCTTTTTCATTTTCCAATTTTTTAATACCTCATTTTGAATTTTAAATTTAATTTTTTTAAATGGCAACCCTTTTGAAACAAGATGGCGAATGAAGCTGGCCAACGAACTCGGTCGAGACATTGGTATGTACTATGTACAGACCAAGTTACATCCAAATAGGATCATAAATACGCCTGTTATCGCGTGACAAAAATCAGGTCGTTTTAAAATGTCAGCCACAAGAGAAATTCAAAATGCTATTACACAGCCATTTTTTTTAGATATATACGAAAGAAAAACTGTTCCGGAATCTTTGTATTAAGGTCAAACACATACAAAGAAAATCTTTTTCATTTTCCAATTTTTTTGTATCTCATTTAATTTTTTTTATTTTTTAATTTTTTTAAATGGCCGCCATTTTGAAACAAGATGGCGGATGAAGCTGGCCAACGAACTCGGTCGAGATATTTCTATGTACTATCTACACACCAAGGTACATCCAACTCGGTTCATAAATACGCCTGTTATTACGTGAGAAAAATCAGGACGTTTGAATATGTCAGCCACGCTAGAAATTCAAAATGCTATAACTCAGCCATTTCTTAAGATATAGACGAAACAAAAACTGCTCCCGAATCTTTTTATCAAGGTCAAACACATAAGAAGAAAATATTTTTTCAATTTTCAATTTTTGGTACCACATTTCAAATTTAAATTTATCTTAAAAATTTAAATGGCCGCCATTTTTAAACAAGATGGCGGGTGAAGCTGGTCAACGAACCCGGTCGAGACATTGGTATGTACTATGTATAAACGAAGTTACATCCAAATCGGTTCATAAATACGCCTTTTATCGCGTGACAAAATTCAGGACGTTTCAAAATGTCAGCCACGCTAGAAATTCAAAATGCTGTAACTCAGCCATTTTTTAAGATATAGACGAAACAAAAACTGCTCCGAAATCTTTGTATAAAGGTCAAACACATAAGAAAAAAATATTTTTCCATTTTCAATTTTTTGGTACCACATTTCAAATTTTAAATTTTTAAAAAAATTTTAAATGGCCGCCATTTTGAAACAAAATGGCGGATGAAGCTGGCCAACGAACTCGGTCGAGAGATTGGTATGTACTATGTACACACCGAATTACATCCAAATCGGTTCATAAATAAGCCTTTTATCGCGTGACAAAATTCAGGACGTTTCAAAATGTCAGCCACGCTAGAAATTCAAAATGCTATAACTCAGCCATTTTTTAAGATATAGACGAAACAAAAACTGCTCCGGAATCTTTGTATAAAGGTCAAATACATAAGAAAAAAATATTTTTCCATTTTTAATTTTTTGGTACCACATTTCAAGTTTTAAATTTTTTTTTTAAATTTAAATGGCCGCCATTTTGAAACAAAACGGCGGATGAAGCTGGCCAACGAACTCGGTCGAGACATTGGTATGTACTATGTACACACCGAATTACATCGAAATCGGTTCATAATTACGGGAGTTACAGTGTGACATAAGTCAGATATATATATATATATATATATATATATATATATATATATATATATATCAATTTTGAACGGAGGGTGGTTTCGGGGTCTGGGGGTCATGATCGATGAAAATATACCAAAATTTTTTGAAATCGCTTTCCTCCGAACGGCTGCAATAGGTAGCTTTTTTGTAAAGAAAGCTACCTAAAAATCCCTGCCAGCACGGCCTACAGGCGGAGGTAGATTTCGAAGTTAAGTATATTAATTGATCCAACAAAAACTAAATCATGATTGGATATAAATCCAACTTAACAGTTTTATCTGGCCGCTTTTGACGAGTTTTTATTTCATTTTTATATAATAGCTGGTTTTATCAGAATCATGTTAGGGCGGTATTAAAAAAAATACTTTTCCATGCTCAACAACTCGAAATTTTCTGGCACATTTTCAGATTCATTTTTAATAGAAAAAATATGAAACTTGCTGACGTGATTTTTGAAAAGATTTATAAGCGGCATGTGTTCTTGTTTTTCTTTCAATTAATTGAAACTTGATTAATAAACAATTATTTTCTCAGTAGGGCAATATTTTTCTTTCTAACACAATCGCTTCGGGAATTTCTGTTCAAAATGTCCACTTTGACATCATTTTTTGAAATATATTCTGCCTCTGTAAAAAAACATCGATCATTACGGTACATTATATAGTTTCTGAAGAAGAGAATCTATCAATTGGATGCGTTTGAGAGCAAAAATGAATTTAAAAATGAGTCAGAAAATAAGCAGTTTGGATTTGAATACACCCTTAATAAGATGATTTTTTTCTTCAACCGCTATGTATTTTTAATTTGTTTTTGCTGTAAGAATTGGTCCTATCAAAAACTTATCTATATAAATGTTGAAGACAATATTAAGAAGATATATGTTAAATTCATGGGGATTTTATACCTTTTGAATTGACAGAGTTATGGAAATTTTTCTTCTTCACCCCCCCCCCCCTTTTTTTTGTTTTCGTTTTTATTTTTTTGCGGTACGAATTGGTCCTATCAAAAACTTGTGAATATAAAAGTTGTAGATAATATTCAGGAGATGTATAATAAAATTAATTGAATTTGATATCTTGAGAATTGACGAAGTTATGAATTTTTTTCTCCCAAAAACCCTATTTTTGCGCCCCTTGAGCCCATTTTTAATTTTATCAAAAATCTGTGATGCATAAATTTTTGGCCCTATTTTTAGGAGTAATAAAAACTTTAAACTAATTTGATATGTACAAAATTTAAGAAGTTATGGTTTTTTTTTTCTGTTTTCACAAAACCCCTCCCTATTTCCAGCCCCTTGGCCCGATTTTGCCCATTAACGAACTTGAACGAGATTTTATGCCCCTTGATTTTATGTATCAGTTTGGAAGAGATTTGCGCAGAATTATGGAAGTTATCGTGTCCAGAAGAAAGTGATATATATAGATAGATAGATAGATAAAGTTTTTTACTGAGGGAGGTTTTGGGTTCTAGGTGTCATGATCGGTCTAGATCTGCAAAATATTTTCAGAAATTCCAACATAGGAACGACGCCAATAGGTAGTATTTCATACGAAATCTACCTAAAATAGTCGCTTGTGGCAGACCTGTACCTGTTGTTGGAGCAACACGGTGAAATAAAATCTTATTCTCAATTTTTGCAGTTTTTTACACGAAAATTTAATAAATTCGTATTAATTATAACATCTCATTGTCAGTTAAGTTAACCAAGTTCTGTATAAAGTTGAACAGTTATATTTATTGCTGTGTTAGTTAGTTTCCCTCTATGCTATTGTTGGCGAGTGAAGAGGTTATGTGTCGGTTAATAAGGAATATTAGCTAGACAACTGTTTCAAGACGAGTCTAAAAATTAACAAAAGTTTTTAAACAATCCGATGACTTTTATAGATGACTTACTAAGATTTACTCATTAAATGACTTTGCTATATATTTTTTTTTAAACCGTCGTTTTTCTGGAAATTATAACATTCCTTGTGACCAATTTCCATATTATCCGATTGGTTGCCATTACCCGAAAAGTGTAACTTAAAAAAAAAAAAGCTAAATATTGATATGTATTTTTTCTTAGACTTATAACGCATAACCCTTAAATGCTTTTCAAAAATCATTTTAATAATGTTTTTCGGCTTTCATTTTTTAAATAAATCATGGGAAAAATACTTTAAAAAAACATATTTTGTTTTAAGTATGGTTTACGGCTAAAAAACTGTTTGTTACTAATCGGCAATACTGGTCTTTAATTGAAAAAATAATTTTCCTCCATAAAATTATATAATATTAAACACACAAGAATTTTAGGAACTATGATAAGAAATAAATTTTACTTGCTTACTGCAGGCCAAAATAGGGTATTTCGCAAGCTTCCAAACAAAACAAAAAGAACGTGTAACAACAATTGAAAAAATATCTTTATTCACAGCGCAAGTGTCGCCATCTACGTGTTGAAAATCGATTTAATATTTTCAGAATGTATTTTATTGGCAACATTAGACATTATAGCTTCAAAGTTATTCTAATTGTATTTTAGAAGCCTAAGTTGGGTATGTTGCCGAAAAGCAACACCCGGCATTTAAGGGTTAAAAATGTGTTAAGAAATTGTCAAAGATTGTTCTTTACTAACGTTTAATGTATTTAAAATTTTTTATGTTGACTTACAAATAAAAACAAAATGATTTTCCATAATACCCTAATACTCATTCTACAGCATGATTCCCACCACGTGTACAAATTTCACGGGACGGGTGGGTTATTCAAAGATGAATCAGAATCACATAGCAATGTAGGCTTAGGAACGACAACCAGTCTTTCAAATTTGGCGAAATTTCCATTAAAAAATTCCGATTCATACCAGAAAATCCAAACAGCAATTATTATTTTTTTTAATTTATTTTTTTTATATTATTTTTTTAAATGACAGATACCTGTGCATTAAATAAAAAAGGAATCTAATAATTTGGATTTTTTGTTAAGGATTCGCAATCTTTCAATAACAATTCGGCCAAACTGGAAAGACCGATTGCCGTTCCGAAGCCGACATTGCTATGTGATTCTGATTCGTCTTTGAATAACCTATCCGTCAACAGGAAGTTTGTATTCGCGATACAATCACTCTGTATATATATAGATATTAATTCATCTAGTATTTAATATACTAAAACTATCAGTAATTCTGGTTAAATTTTCTCTAACCTGTAAAAGAAACCTTGAGAGAAAAATGAAAGGGAAAACTAAGAATATTATTTATAAAAGACTTAGTTTATATAAGCAGTCAGATTCGATGCCGCGTGTACAAATTTCTGAAGGCGGACAGGTTATTCCAAGAAGATTCAGAATCGCATAGCAATGTAGGCTCTGAAACGACAATCAGGCACTCAAAAATGGCGGAATTTTTATTTAAAAAATATCAAATTCATGTCAGAAAACCCAAATAGATATTTTTGCTTTCTTTAATGACAGATAGCTTTGGTTTTCCTGTTATGGATTCGGAATCTTTTTAATAAAAATTACGCCAAATCGGAAAGATTGTTTGTCGATTCCGATTTATTGCTATCTCATTCTCATTTGTCTTTGAATAACCTATCGCCCCCAGGAAGTTCTTATACGCGATACAATCACCCTGTATATATGCATAGATGTTATTTCATTTTGTATTTAATATACTAAAAAAATATCAGTAAGTCTAGATTTAAATTTTCTCTCACCTAAAACGTAAAAGAAATTTTGCGAGAAAAAAAAAGAAAAAAAAACAACAAAAAACTAAGAGTATTATTTACACATAAAAAAGAGTTAGTTTATATATACAGGGAAATTCGCTACCGCATGTACAAAATTCTAGGGGGGGAGGGGGGATTTATTCAAAGAAGAATCAGTGTCACATAGTAAGTAGGCTCGGAAACGGCAATCAAGCATTCAAATCTGGCGAAATTTTTATTAAAAATTCCCGAATTCATATTAAAAAAAAAAAATAAATAGCAACTTTTGCTTTCTTTAATGACAGATATTTGTAGATTAAATTTAAAAGAAAACTAGTAATTTTTTTTCGAGTATGAATTCGGAATCTTTTAATAAAAATTCAGTCGAATTGTAAAGATTGATTGTTGTTTCCCAGCCTACATTTCTATGTGATTTTGATTCGCCTTTGAATAATCTATCGGTCCCCAGGAAGCTTTTTTACGCGATACAATCACCTGCATATATGCATAGATATTAGTTCATCTTGTATTTAGTGTACTAAAAAATGTCAATAATTCTAGTCTAAAATTTTCTCTTACTTGATATGTAAGAGAAACCTTGCGACTCGAAAGAAACAAAACTCTACCCAATCCGACCTGAATCACGGATAAAATCGTGTAACCTGAGCCGATACAGGACCCTAATATTATTTCGAATTATTAACCTACAAATAAAAAGTCCTTTTATGAATAACAAAATATATAGTTTTAATTATATAGTTATCACATAGCTCTTTTCATTAAAACAAGATTCTGGACTTTCTTCTGAAATGTCGATCAAGACGAACGCGACCCGAAAGTAACAAAATTCAACCCAACCCTAATATGAATAAGAACCCTAATATGAATTCGGAGTATTGATCTATGAAACAAAAGCCTTTTTATGAATAACAAAACATATAGTTCTACATATATAATATTTTTCGTTAAAACAATATTCAGGACTTTCTTTTGAAATGTCGGTGAAAACGAACTCGCCCCGAAAGAAACAAAATTCAACCCAACCCAACCCGAATAAAATTGGGTAACTCGAACCAATGCAGGACCCTAATATGAATTCGGAGTATTATCCTATAAAACAAAAGTCCTTTTATGAATAACAAAATGTATATAGTTTTACATATAGTATAATTTTTTTCGATAAACAAGATTCAGGACTTTCTTTTGAAATGTCGGTCAAGACGAACGCGACCTGAAATAAACAAAATTTAACCCAAACCGACCCAAATCAGGGATAAAATCGGGTAACCCGAGCCGATGCAGGACTCTAATATGAATTCGAAATATTATACTATAAAACAAAAGTTTTTTTATTGATCACAAAATACCCCATATTGAAATACTACCACATTTATGAAAAATCTTTTTTTCGAATGTCCAATATTTATGTTTCAAAATTCACTAATTGCTTTTGTTGAACTGTGTAGGGGAGAGGAGACAGGATTAGAACAATTTTCGCCAAAACATTTCTTACTCAATATATTCTTAGCAGTTTTGAATACGAATGTGCTATAATGTTTTGTGTTAGGTAAAATTAAAAAAATGTAGGATTTGTCAAAATATTACAAAATTTTATTTTCAGAGTTCCATACTGTATTTGAAAATTGTGAAAGTTTTGTCCCATCCCTCCCTCTTGTACGAAAGGTATGTGATATACATGTAAACGGAGAGAAGAGTATGGGAATTCATATTTTTAATTAATATAATACTTTCCCCATCTTAAAGTATGATTTGGCTTTATTTATTACCCGACTGAAAAGAAGGGTTATTAGTCCAGGCAATAGGGAATTTTACCTAGCAAAATTAATGGTAGTACTGGAAATCAGCTTACTTTATGTTTTTTGGGTCGCTGAATCTGAATTTGTAACTTCCCACCAAAATTTCCCCCGGCAAACCCCCCAAATTTTGGTAAAAAGCCCCCCAAAAAAGGTTTTTATAAAAAAATCAATTTTTTTATTGTTTTAGGGGAAAAGTATATAGAAATTCAGAAAGTAGACAAAATTTGCAACAAATTAGATATATGACATTATGACTTAGGATGAAGGGGAAGGGGGGATCTGCCTCGGATCATGCGCCGCGGTGTTGCATGGACTAAGTTGCGCAATTCCCCTTAACCACTCACACGTTTACATTCGCCCTCCCATCTCCCCTCCAAACTTTCTCTATAAGGTTTACTATAAGTTTTTTGGGTCGCTGAATACGAATTTTTAACTTACCCCCAAAATTTACCCCCCCCCCCCCGAAAATCCCCCCAAATAGTTGTTTTTAACTTAAATTTCTTATTGTTTTAGGGGAAAAGCATTACAAAATTCAGAAACTAGACAAAATTTGCAACAAATAGGATATATGACATTATGACGTAGGATAAACGGGGAGAGAGGGGGCTGCCTCGGAACATCCCCCGCGCGCTTTTCTCAAAAACCAAATTTTTTCAAAAAATCAATTTTTGGGGGGATTGCCGGGTGAAATTTTGGTGGGAAGTTACAAATTCGGATTCAGCGACTCAAAAAACATAAAGTGAGTCGAAATACAGAACTAGTATTAATTTTGCCAGGTAAAATCCCCAATTTCCTGGACTTCATAATTTAGTGCACGTAGCGACGCAGTGCATGTTCAGAGGCAGCCCTCCCCCTTTCCGTTCATCCTACGTCATAATGTCATATATCCTATTTGTTGCAAATTTTGTCTAGTTTCTGAATTTCGTAATGCTTTTCCCCTAAAACAATAAGAAATTTAAGTTAAAAACAACTATTTGGGGGGGGGGGGGGATTTTGGAGGTAAGTTAAAAATTCGAATTCAGCGAGATAGAGAAGGTATAGAGAAAGTTCGGAGGTGAGATGAGAGGGCGAATGTAAACGTGTGAGTGGTTAAGTGGAATTGCGCAACTTAGTTCACGCAGCACAACGCACATATTCTGAGGCAGATCCCCCCTTCCCCTTCATCCTAAGTCATAATGTCATATATCTAATTTGTTGCAAATTTTGTCTACTTTCTGCATTTCTAGACACTTTTTCTCTAAAACAATAAAAAAAATTAATTTTTTTAATAAAAACCTTTTTTGGGGGGCTTTTTACCAAAATTTGGGGTTGTTGCCGGGGGAAATTTTGGTGGGAAGTTACAAATTCGGATTCAGCGACCCAAAAAACGTAAAGTAAGTCGATTTCCAGAACTACCATTAATTTTGATAGGTAGAGCCCCTATACGGTCTCTATTGCTTGGACTACATGTGTTTCACGCGTGTCTGTGTATGTGGATTTCTTTATACCCTCGAAACATCCCAACGGCTGGATGGATTTTTATGAATGAGGTCTCTATCGATTTGTCTTAATCTTCCGATGGTTATAGGATAGGTTTTGTTTTTATAAATTCAAAATGGCGGCCGTAAAATAAAAATGGCGGTAGAGACGAAAAAAAAAAAAAATACGCACCATATTGAGTGGCATATCATTGAATAGGTCTTTCAAAATGAAGACGATGTTTCACTGACCATTTTGTAGTCAGAAGTTCCGTTTAAATATTACACAACCTGGAAGTTGTGTACGTTGGATCGTTACCTTTATTGTAACTCTAACCTTCATAGTAGACATCTATGGGCCTCATCAAAAGAGTGTTTGTAGATAGGAACTAATAATTAAACACAACTTAAAAGTCATCAATACAAGCAAATGAAAAAAAAGGTAAGTAATATAAAAAATAGTTTCATATTGATGAGAAATAATTAATTAGTTCGCTTTTTACGCAGTCGGGTTTTTTGATTTTTTAAATTGAATACATTATTCTACATATGTTCTTACAAAATTTACAGTTTCAAGATTAAAAACAACCGAAAAAATCAAATTTGTATAGATCAAAAGTAAATTCGAACAATCTACTTCGAAATTGATTTTGTATTTATTACAAAATAAATATTAAAAAAATTGTTCAGTATTAGAGAAGAAATTTAAAATTATGAAATTAAATATTTCTAGTTGTTTGGGAACACGGAAAAAAAGAAACATGTCCTATACCTCCCTCTCTAGCACTCTTTCATTCCTCCCTTCAGATAGTACAGTTAATATATAGCTTATCACTTTAACTATCATGTTTTTCCAACATAATTGACATGTGTTTATGAATTCGGTTTGTTTGTCTGTCCGTACCATGTACTTCTAATATAACTGGACGCAGAAATGGTAAACTTTTCTTGAAGCACGTATCATGCTTTCCACCATCACGTGATGGTGGGAGTATTGCGCGCCAAACCGGTTTTCCCTCCAAAAACTGTCATTGGAATCGCCGCTCCCACGGGGACCGGTATGTCATCTGCGTGTTTCCGGAGCTTGACAGCAGAAACAGAAATTTGCCAACAAAAGAATCACCGCCAAAAAACGACACTCTTTTGGCGATAAAATCTCAGACATGTATACTTCAAGGTTCGGTGGATAGAACAAAAAGATTCGTTCTCTACTCAATTTCTCCTCTAAGGTCCGTGCTATAACTCGCTAGGGTTAACAAATGTATTTTTTAGGGTTTCGTCCATCTGATGAAACCCTATTCCTCTCGCTCTCCTGTCTGTCACAGAGCCCGTTCTCAGAAACTATATATGTTGGAGACTTGAAATTTTGCATACATATAGCTGAACATGTCACATCAAACAAAAAATCAGAAAATTTTGAAAAAGTCATATATTTACCCCTCTGGGCTCTAACTTGTGTATTTTAAGCATTTTTTTTCTAACTGGGTCCATAATTAAGTTGGAGAATTGAAATTTTGCATACTTATAGCCGAACACTTGCGATCACACGACAAATCATAAAAATTTCAAAAAGTCTCATATTTACCCCTCCGGTCTCTAACTTGTGTATTTTAAGCAATTTTTCTAACCTCTCACCTTTTCAGCCGGGGGGTATTTTTATAACTTTCGCCGACACCACTCACGTGATATATCATTGCACTTCTCTTCGACCACTCTTTCATATTATACACCATAGCCTTATATATTTGAGTTCCACCTTTTACCACCAGGGGGCGCCTACTTATCTCGGGTGCTATGGGCACTATTCCCTCGAGTAATATAGCTACGGCTAGGTTGTAAAACGGAGTTTCGTTCGGATAGAGGTTTGTTTAGAATAGAGTGCGCCCCTGGTTACGAAATGTGAAACTAACAATTTTTTCAAAAGGATAAAGTGTTTTGAAAGGAATATTAAACGAAATCATCTGTGCGATCTGTGATCACACTTGCCCACTTGTTATTTGTTAATGCGGTTCACTAAAGAATTTTCGCTATTGAAAATGAAATGTGTAGCATTTATAGTTCGTTTAAAGGGGACACACAAAAGTATTCGTTACATTATGGTCCACAAAGAAAAATCATTTGCGTTGCATTTTATTAAAACTTATTTCGATATCTCATTTCATCGTATTAAAAAAAAAAAAAAAAACTGAATAATATTCTGTTAGTGTTAGAAAGTGTTTCACAATATTTGCCTGATCCATGATTATTCGTTCTTGTTAAACTTAATTTTTTTAAGGCAGTTGTGGCCCAGTTGGCAGAGCATCGAGCTCGTAGTCGTCGCAGATACGAAGCTCACCGCCAGCTACAACTCCGCAATGTATGCTAATGGCGCTTTGTGCATGTAAAATTACGTCGTGGGTGCAAAGTCCTCCAAGTTCCCTATTAATTATATCCCTGAAGGTGCCTAGTCAAGATCTCGTCACCTGATCAAAATTCTAAATTACGAGATCAACTCGAGTAGCAATGGTTTCCCTTCGGGTACTCCTAAACAAATGGCCATCACTTCCGGCCTTGTTGTGGCCAATGGCCTAGTTGCCAAGTGTCAATAAAAAAAAAAGTAAAAAGACTTAACTTGATTAATATCTTGTAAACACAGGATATGTGAATTAAGGCAATCCAATGTTTTTGTTTTACAAATTAATGATTATCAAAATAAATTTTAAAACAGAGTAGAATTCAAGATTTTCTTCTGATCTGTAAAAATGACGATTTTCAACTACAAATATTTAAAATATTGGAACTGTAAAATTTACAGTGTATATAAATGGACTTATAGGTATTACTGTATAAAAAAACAAGTTATAGTGAATAATAGGTTTAGTTTAAGCAAAATTAGGGTCCACCCCATTACCTGCTTCCTCCTCCTTTTTTGTTTAAAAAATACTGATGAAAGGAGGAACGTTTTAAATTATTAACTGGCTCATTAAAAAAATCTCCTTAATTTCCCTTTAATATTCCAAATTTAAACCCAAAATTTTACAACGTTTAAAATTTATATATTTAAAAAATGATCTAAGTGATTTTGAATTGAATTAATTTCTTCCTAATGTCGTGTGTGCGTTAAAATTACATTAAAATTTTTATTATATCAATACAGCTGAAAAACAATATTTCGAAACAAATAAAATTAGCCGATACTTAGAGAAGTTTGAACATTCTTTTAATTCCAGATGTAGCTTACATATTTTCACATACAACATTACCGCTTGCAAATTGTCTCTATACCTTCCACAGCTTTTAACATGTTTACACATAAATCTTCCAAATGTGCAGATGTGCATGTTATAGTATCAAATGTATCTGCCACACTTTGAATAGCCATTTGAATGCCTAAAGATATCATTTCTATGGCCACGTATGCACGTTTAATGGCACAACGCATTTGTTTAATAGATAAAACTGTTTCATCTAGATTTATGGACAAAGTTACCATGCTTAAGGGCGAAACTTTTGATTTTCCAGACGATCCTTTTGCAGCAGTGACTGCAGTTTCGTGATCTCTGCAAACTCTATATACGTATGTAGAAAAACTTTCCATGCTACAATAAATACCTTTCACACCGTGACGCATATTTTTACAGCCTTCATGCATACTTTTCATTCCAAGAGATGCAAGCTTCATGTTTCGATGTACCACTGTCATTTGTGCGGCCAACATATTCAAGTGAGAATTAATTTTCTTTTGATCAAATGTAGTTTTCTCAGCTTTATCTGCAAATACTACAGTTACAAAAATATCTTCCAGTTCTTCAAATACAGCTTTCAGGTCATGATATAGAGCTTCCATATCTGTACACATATCTTTTACGCTTGTATACAAAACTTCCACGTGTCTCAACATTACTTTAGTGCTTGCAGATAAAGCTATCTCGGCTGTACAGATAGCTTCCAAACAGTCAGCTACTGCTATTATCCCTAGAAATAAATCATTAAATTTAGTATAGTAATTTAAATTCAAGTACATAATTATAAGAAATTTTGAGATAACTTTAATTTTGCGAGATTCTCAAAATTTCTCCACAAAATCGGAAATCATATCTTAAAAAGTGGATAAAACTGCTTTCATCATATAATAAAAAAAAAATCTGCTTGCGAAATTTATAGAATTCGTCTTATGGAACTTAGTAAGTTTTTAGAAAAAAAAAATATATATATAAATATACTTTTTTAAAAGAATCCAAAATACTTGCGAAACTAGCCGGTCAATTTAACTTTCGCACTTTCTTAACCTTAAGAAAGATAATGTTCCACCCACCTTTGAGAAATTTTATTTATTTTATACAAATTGGACTCTTATAATTCGTAGAGACACTTTCTAAATAAATTTCATCGCCAAAGTCCACATCCTATACCGACCAATACATTATACAGTTGGACCTCTATTTAACGAAGTCGCTAAATCCCCAAAAAAAGTTCGCTATGTGGAAAATTCGTTAAATAGAGATGAACCTTTTTAAATACTTTAAATTACACAAAACTAAGGTGTAAAAAAATCATGATTTTTTTTTTAAATAAAAAAAATCGGATTTTTTTTAAAATTTAAATCAGATTTTTTTGATTTAAATCGGATTTTTTTAATTTCTTTTCTCAGAATTCAAATACTAAATAGCTACCAAGAGTTTTAGGTTTCCAAAACAATTAAACCACTAATTGCTAACATAATCTATGTTTTTGCACTTTAATTAATAAAATTATAATTATTAGTTGTAATTACAAAAATTATAAAAACTGCAAATTAGTAGTTTCATTTGATATTATCATACATTAATATTGTAATAATTATGTAAAACTTTATAAATACAAGTGATATTTAACATTTATAAAAATTATTAACTGCATTTTATATTAAATAGTTAACACTACTTCAAATTAATAATTATTAAACAATTAACTCTCTAATTAGGAACATATTATACATTTTTAAGCCTTAATTATTAAAATGATAATTAATAATGTAGTATTCATTTTAGAAAGAAAAAGTTGCAGGATGCTAGTTCCAAAAAGGGCACTATTTCATGAGGAAATATATTAGTAATGTGTTTAGTAATTATAATTTTTAGTATGATAAATAAAGTGTCCTTAATTTTTAATAATTTTATGAATAACAAATTGAAAAATACAATTAAATAACATATTTTAATAATACCCTGTTTTTTCTAAAGTAATAAAGTTCTATATTTTTGCAAGATCTTGGCCACATGAATTTAGAAATACTGTGGAAAGGGGAGATTTTTTACAAGAAATCTCTGGCTACAACTACAGGTGAATTTCAACTATTTTTTTTTTTTAAGGCAGGGTGCATTTTGCCAATTTCAAAAGGGGCATGGTGCAGCACCATTAAAAAAATGGCCTTGAAGAAACAGTATAAGTAATTACAGAATTAATAAACAAATAAGTAATTTTATTAGTTAGTAGCACAAATAAGAAATAACAAAACTAACAAATATTATTTGCAGCTCGTTTTACATTTGTATATAGGAAAATTACTGTAAACCACCAAAATCTAAACTTACACACATGTATGTGTATGCTAACCAAAAAAATTATGAAAATGAGTTAAACCCATTCACATAGAATAAATATAAGTTAGCCACTGATATCTGAAATCCTCAAAATTTTTAACTAATAGCATTATTACCTCTCAGTCTGGATTGCCTTTCAATGGTTCAATTTTTTTTTCTTTTTAAGAAAAGTTTTGCTGCCTTTTCAAATCCTAATTAATTGTTTTTCTTTTTATTTAGTATATATGTTACCGCCCAAACCCGATTTTAGGCCAAACTAGTTTATCCTAACGTGCATAGGATAAATTAGTTTTTCCTAGGCCAAACTAGTTTATCCTAACGCCCATAGGACAAACTAGTTTTTCCTAGGCCAAACTAGTTTATCCTAACGCTCATAGGACAAACTAGTTTTTCCTAGGCCAAACTAGTTTATCCTAACGCCCATAGGATAAACTAGTTTTTCCTAGTCCAAACTAGTTTGGCCTAACGCTCATAGGATAAACTACTTTAGCCTGCTATTCATTGGTCCAAACTAGTTTATCCTAGTCCGATCTAGTTTCTCCTAGGCCAATTCAATTTAGCGTGATTTTATTGATTCCAAAAACCGCCTCGGTGCCAATTTTGTAGTTTATCCTATGCCAATGTAATTTGACGTGCTTTTATTGATGCCAACAACCGTTCCGGTGCCAGCCTTGTGCAAAGTAGTATGTCGTCAACCCTGTATAATATATTTTATTTGATGGGGAGTGGGATACTGCCCCCTATCTTTCCCATTTCACCGCCGCCGGTAGTTAGAATATATGTTCCATATGAGAAATTGTGTACTGGAGGACCAAAGAATGGGATGAGAGGTTATCATGAAATTTAGGAGAGGGAGAATTTAGAGATATATTTTTTTTCTCACATAAATATCACTTGGCTTTGAATTAATTATGAATAAATGCACCATTAAGAATATCAGAAGTACATTTGATATTCTTTCAGGAATCTGGAATTTTCAAAGATCCTGCGAAGTATCGGTCCAAGTTTGGCCTAAACTACATATATTTTTAAGCTGCCATTATTCCACAATTAAAATTCTTTTTAAAGAATAGTACATATACATTTATAGAAATGGGAATACAGTACTGTGAAACCTGTTAGAAGAATCTGTGTATGACGAAAACCTATTTTAAACGGGATTTTTTTTTTTTTTTTTTTTTTTAACGGTGCAATTTGGATATAATAATCCGTTTGAAAAAAAGAACATAATACATTTGCTAAAGACGATAGACCTGCTAGAAAAGGAACTTAACTATAACGAAGTTTTTTCTCTCCTATAAGATTCTATTTTAGAAGGTTTTTCTATAAAAAAAAAATTTCAGATTTTCAAGTTTCCAAGCCGTGTAAAAAAAAATAATGTTATTAGTAATTATTCAGATATTTACATACAAATAGAGATTCATTAAAAAATCAATATAGTTTACAATAGAATCATTAATATCGTTAAACCACATTATATGGCTTGGATATTTAAATATTTTAAAAATTCTATACAATAAAATCTTCTAAGACGGAATTGCATAGGAAAGAAGAAATATCTGTTGTAGGCAGGTTCCTTATTAGAAGGTTCATCGTCTGTTGTAAATGCATTATATTCTTTTTACAAGTAATGATATGCTCATTTTACATAAATTAACATATTTATTTCGTTCAACACGGGATTCCGTCACAGGCAGGTTATTTTTCTCAGGTTTTTTACCATACTTTAATTTTATTACCTAAAAATGCTTCAATTCATCTTAAAACTAGTCGGATTTCCCAAAACTTTCTTCTATATCAAACATGTTAATTCTTCAAAATTCGCTATCATAGGGGAAAATTAAATGGCAATCTATGCTCATCATGAGGAATCTAAAGATATGAAATTCGGTGCATTAGTTCTTGAGATATGGCTGTCGCTGAAATGGTGTAAATCCAGTAAAATGCAGTATAGCAGCACTATATGTTGAATAATTTACACCAAAACCTAAGCAGAAACAACTTATGTCAACGTCTAATTGGCTCTGAAGTTTAGTGAAAATCCGTACATTAGTTTTTGAAACACAGCTACTGCAAAAATCGTGAAAAGTCCAGCATAGCAGCGTCACCTGTAGAGCGATTTACAACAAAACATAATCAGCAGCAATATTAATCAAGGTATACTTGAATCTGAAGTTTTATGAAACTTCGTGCATTAGTTCTTGAGATAGAGTTATTGAGAAAATCGTGAAAAATGTAGCTCAGCTGCGCCACTTATTGAGTTATTTACACCAACACCTAATCAGCATCAATTCATATTAAAGACCAACTTAATTGGAAGTTAGTTGAAAATGTGTGCATTCGTTCTTGATAGAGCTATTGTGGGAATCGTGTAAATCCAGCAAAATAAAGCATAGCAGCGCCACCTGTTGGGCGATTTACACCAAAAACTATGCAACATCAATTTATATTAGAGACTACCTGAATATAACTTTTTTTTTTAATTCTGTGCATTAGTTTTTGAGATAGAGTGCCCACAAAATTTGTGTCACATACATACAGATAGACAGACTCACAGACAAACATTTTGTAAAAACATGTTTTTCGTGATCTCTGGCCCCTAAAACCTGTAAATCCGTCTAAAACCGGAATTCGAAAATTGCACGAATCCAATATTTTCTTTTTGTAAAGAAAGAAAGTAAATATTAAATATATATATAAATATATAAATTTTAAATATGGAATAATAGCAATTTAAAAATACGTGCATTAAAAAGTTGGGCCGGGCTAAATGTTATTGATATTTTTACTGAACAGACCAGAGATCCTGCCTGTCAAAACGATTTTCATATGAGCTGGGTTGGAAAGTGGACTGAAAATTTCTGCTT
The DNA here is from genome assembly GCA_963932465.1 of Maratus speciosus. Lineage (NCBI taxonomy): Eukaryota > Metazoa > Arthropoda > Arachnida > Araneae > Salticidae > Maratus > Maratus speciosus. The sequence goes on from OZ010788.1 coordinate 499,958,344, forward strand.
GTGCAGACCTCAAGAGGAATGCAGTCCATTCCCGACTTAAGCCGGAAAAAAAATTGAGTCCCGTTCCATCTCGGTCCCAACATTTCGAAAAAAGTAATCCCCAAACCAAGACCGGACCGAGAAAACCAAAAAACTAGCTCATAAAATTTTGTAAATTTGGACGTTGAACTTGTATTATATTTAAAAATAAATAAATAACTAAATAAAAGAGTTTTTAGGGAACTTCGCTCACTTACATAGATGTGTTTGAGTTGAGCAGATTCGTTTGAAATTTTTTGTTTTTGAGCTTGAACTTGACTCATTTTTGAGAAATTGAATTTAAGTTTGAATTAGTTCGGTTGTGTGTGTGAATGTGCTTAACACTACTTGGCATCAATTAAAGCATGTTAAATTGAATTGTCCTAGGATAAACTAGAATGTTGGCGCAGAAGCGGTCTTTGGGATCAATAAAAGCACGCCAAATTGAATTGGCCTAGGATAAACTAGATCGGCCTAGGATAAACTAGTTCAGACCAATGAATAGCAGGCTAAACTAGTTTATCCTATGAGCGTTAGGCCAAACTAGTTTGGACTAGGAAAAACTAGTTTATCCTATGGGCGTTAGGATAAACTAGTTTGGCCTAGGAAAAACTAGTTTATCCGATGCGCGTTAGGATAAACTAGTTTGGCCTAGGCCAATCTAGTTTGGCCGGTAACATATACAAGTTACAAAGTTAAAAAACAACACATTTATTCAACTTATACCGAAGAAGCTCTTGCTGTGCTTAGCATTTTTATACCGATTATTTCTTTTTCTCTTATGCATTCATTTACAATTTAGCTGTTGAGCAGATGTCATTCTTTCATTCTTATTTAACTTGAGATTGCTATTAATTATTATTTATTCTTTTACTTGTAGAAATGTATTACACTTGCTATGTGTATTTTATATAAAATAATGCATAAATTGATTACCTAAAGGAAATTATGACATTGCAAATTATATTAGATTTAAATATAATTTTAAATTAAACTGTTTTAATTTGGATAAAAACTTAAAAACAGTGCTTTTTACAAACTCAACTGTTTTTAATTTTTTACAATCTCATGAATTAAGCTTACAAACAATTATTTAAAGCTTTTTTTTTTCTTTATTCACAAGTCGAAATGCATGTAGAAACTTTCAAATTATGTTCATGTTAGGTTTTAATACTTTTTTTGACATTTTAAATATTTAGAAAATTTTTGATTTAAATCAATGATTTTTTTTAAAAAATCAGTTGATTAAAATCATGATTTAATCGCTGATTTAAATCAACTTATTAAAATCGTTGACACCCTACACAAAACAGATTTTTAATTCATAAACACTAAACACTATTAAAAAACTTAACTAATCACACTTTTTTCTGTAAATCATATATTTTTTTTTATTATTATTCATTTTATTCATCAAAAAGAAATCTATAAGAACAACAAGAATTTACAAAAATATTGTCCGGAAATACACTGTATTTTCAGTTTTAAGAAAATATTTACATCAAAATTAATGAATTTTAATGACATTATCGTATTTATTATAACAAGTAATTTTAAGCACTGTATTACTAGACGCGTCCTTAAATTTAATTACTGAAACGTATTCACTACAGAACAGCCCTTTTGAGTGTGAAAGGGGGATATTGAAAGTTTGCATTTCCCGGGTGAAATGCAAAGAATGACAGGGATTTTACTGCTCTCGTTGAGTTAGGAACCTGGTAAAACTAATTCAAGGTTATTGAGCATTATAAAATGTGTAAAAGACAGAATAAATCTGAAGTGTCCGGAAATATTTTGAGAAATAGGGAGAAAAAAAAATTATATCAGAAGAAAAAGTTCGTTAAATAGAGAATACACTTCGCTATTTGGAGGTTATTTTACGAAGAAATTCGCAAAATGTTGTTGGTTCCGAGGAAAAGTTCGCAAAATAGAGAAATTCGCAAAATAGAGGTCGGACTGTACTTAGTTTTCCGAAATGCCTGTGAAACTACTTAACAACAATATTTATTAGTTTGTACCGGTTAACATTTTAAACTTTTTTTTTTTTATCTATCGATAATTACAAGAAATTTAAGGCATCTATCCCGGATGCGGCGACTCTCCCGGAGTTATCCTACTTCTTTATTTTTAGTGAATATTTAAATACTAGTCGGAACCCATCGGAGCTTATAAATATTGCGCACCGAAGTCCATCGGAATAGTGCTAGTGTTTTGCTAGTTGATACAAAAAAAAAAAAAAAATAAATAAAAATAAAAAATTATAGGATTTTCTGAAAATTCACTACTCTTGATTTTAATATTTTTGTTCCATTCATTTATTAAATTTTGTTATACATAAATGTATATAGATATAGTCAAAATATATTAAAATTTTTCTGTTGCTGAATACGAAACTACTTTAAATTTTGCAAATGATGTATGAAGTATAAATATACGAGTGGAAGGGAGATAATAATACGGTTGTTATTAATGCAGAATATTAGACGTCCGGTACTTTTTAGGGTTTCCTTCATCTGACGAAACCCTATTCGTCTCGCTCAAAGCCGCCTCAAGACTAACCTCATGATAGTCACAGAGCCCATTCTCAGAAACTATACATATTGGAATCTTGAAATTTTGCATACTTATATATGAACACCACACATCATACGACAAATCATAAAATTTTGAAAAAGTCGTACGTTTAACCCTTTGGGCTCCCACATGTGTATTTTAAACAATTCTTTCTAAGTGAGTCCCCAATTAGTTTGCAGGCGTGAAATTTTGCGTACTTATAGATGGACACCTCAGATCAAACGACAAATCATAATTTTTTGAAAAAGTCGTACATTTAACCCTTTGGACTCCCACGTGTATATTTTAAACAGTTCTTTCTATGTGAGCCTCTAATTAGGTTGGAGGCGTGAAATTTTGCATACTTATAGCTGATTACCTCACATCAAACGGCAAATCATAAAATTTAGAAAAAGTCGTACATTTAACCCTTTGGGCTCCCACATGTGTATTTTAAACAATTCTTTCAAAGTGAGCCCCTAATTAGGTTGGAGGAGTGAAATTTTGCATACTTATAGCTGAATACATCTTATCAAACAACAAATCATAAAATTTTGAAAAAGTACATTTAACCCTTTGGGCTCCAACATGTGTATTTTAAACAATTCTTTCTAAGTGAACATTTAACCTTTTGGGCTCCTACATGTGTATTTTAAACAATTCTTTCTAAGTGACACCCTATTTAGGTTGGAGGCGTGAAATTTTGCATACTTATAGCTGAACACAATCATGCGACAAATCATAAAAATTTGAAAAAGTCATACATTTAACCCTTTGGGCTCCCACATGCGTATTTTAAGCAATTCTTTCTAACTGAGACCCTTATTATATTGGAGATTTGGAATTTTGCATACTTATAGCAGAACACCTGAGGCCAGGCGACAAATCATAAAATCTTGAAAAAGTCTTACATTTAACCCTTTGAGCTACCACATATGTCTTTTAAGCAATTCTTTCTAAGAGAGACCCTAATTAAGTTTTAGAAATGAATTTTTGCATACGTATAGCTGAATACTTCAGACCACACGACAAATCATAAAATTTTCAAAAAGTCTTATATTATTTACTCTTCCGTGCTCTAACTTGTATATTTTAAGCAATTTTTCTAACCTCCACCCTTTTCACCAGGGGAGCACTTTTCCAACTTTTGCCGACACCCCTTTGACCATTCTTTCATATTATGCACCATAGCCTTACATATTTTAGTTCCACTTTTTACCGCCAGGGGCGCCTGCTTATCTCGGGTGCTATGGGTCCAATCCTCTCGACTAATATATCTATGGATAGTATGTAAAACGGAGTTTCGTTCGGATAAAGGTTTGTTTAGAATAGAGTGCGCCCCTTGTTGCGAAATGTGGAACTAACAGATTTTTCAAAAGGATAAAGTGTTTTGAAAGGAATATTAAACGAAACCCTCTGTGCGATCTGTGATCACACTTACCCACTTGTTTTTTTTAATTAAGCTTTGGTAACAATCAGGTTTAGTTGATATACAGTGTGTCCACGTATAACCTGACCGACCTTTATTTTCATAACCGTTGATCCTAGATGCATACTTCCAATTACAAAAATGGTTTAAATACGGTAAAGAATTATTTTTAAAGCGATTTGGATCAAGAAAAACATTTATTAAAAAATTACGAAATTTAAATTTTTATACGGTCCCCGGGTCCTACAAGCGATATTTACTAAAAATTTACTGTGACACTAACAAATAAGACAGAAAAAGTCCCATTCATCAAACATTGAAACTGACCGAGTTATGAAACTTTGAAATGCATGACTTATACCCCTTTTTTGCCTATCAAAACAGATGATTTCGACCATGCTTTCAGAGGTCGTGTATAATGTACTTAAACTTAATTCAAGGTACCTGCGCTTTGAAAGAAATCGTACAAATATTACGATTAACTTTTATTAGTTAAGTTTCAGATTAGTTAAAATAATTGTATTTTAACATATGCTTTATTTTATAAGGATTTGAGGCTATGATTTCTTTTAACTAAAATTATGTTATTTTCATAAGGTTTTATTTAACTTGCAATGATCGTCTTTCCAGTTTAAAATTTGTACTCGAACTTTAACTTACTTTCAAATGTCCAATCGAAGTTAAATTTTACATACTGACTTAAATCCGATGACAACGCAATATTATTATGATTTTCGAGTCTTACCATCTCATACATACTTATATTAGAGGATAACACAAAAGAATTCGGATAGATTACCGTGAAGAAGTTTAAGAAAGAGTCTTAGATTGGATAACATAAACCTGCGATGGTTGTGTTTTGTAACTTTTATAATTACATTTTATGTATTTTTTAACGCTGAATCTAAAAATTACCTTCACTTTTAATCATCATGTCAAGATTTTTCGCAAATCGTAAATTTCAAGGTTAAAAAATAGCCAAAAATCTGATACTATAAAATAGATGTAAGACTTTTTTATTCATTTTAATTTTATTTAATTCAATAATTTATTAGATATTTTGGCTTATACTGGGTTTCTTACAGCTAAACAGCTCGGGGGTCAGATGAGGTTGGGAGGGGAGTTGGGATCAATTTTAACTTTTAGCTTTTTAACTTTGAAATTTGCGATTTGAGAAAATTCCTGACGTGATGGTAAAACGAACGTCATTTTCGGATTCAGTGCTTAAAAATACATAATCAATTTTCAAAAGCTAAAAAACATGCACAGCCCAAAATTTGAAAGACAGTGTAATCTAACAGCATTTTAAAATATGTATCATTTTGTAAAGAATTGAGGATGTTGTTTTTCATCCTTTTATTTAACAAAAAATCTGTTATTTTTATCCTCTTATAATGTTCAGTACAAATTGTACATTTTGCAGTAATATATCAGAATGATTAAAGATTTCAAATTTATATTGCAATGCTAATTTTACTCTCAACCATTTCTTTAATATATCTTGACGAAATTATATTTCTACTAAATTTGTGAATGACCCCTAATATGCAGCAAAAAATATACTCCAACTTTAAACAGCTATTACTCGGTCAATTTTAATAGTAGAATAATGGGACTTTTTTTACCTTACTTGCCAGTGTAACAGGGAAATTTTACTAAATATAACTTATAGGACCGGGGGACCGTATAAAAATTTAGATTCTGTAATTCTTCACTAAATTGTTTTTTCGCTTCAAACTTTTTTATTATCTTAACCCTGGACCTAGTTTTGACCATTTTTGTAATTAGAAGTATGCATCTAGGACCAACGGTTGCGAAAATAAAGGTCGGTCAGGTATACGTGGGCACACTGTATATCAATGGATATATATCATGATATATATCTTGAATATATCTTGATATATATCCGATATTTATTTTTAAAATATCAAGAATTTGGATATTTTCATATACTTGATATTTATTATCAAAATATCGAGATATTTGATATTTTGTATATTTGATATTTATTTTCAGAACTGTGCAAGATTTTGATATCTTCAGCCAAAACAAGTGTAGATGAAATTTTCTACTGTTATTGACTGAGTCATTCTGTAGATAAAGGACTTATGTCTGCTGAGAGGCCTTTTTTTAGCCAAATAAAACAAACATATTTTCCAAGCTTTATGTTTGAAGTTTTTATTTTAAAATGAAAAATTGATAAGTACATGAGGCAATTAATTAACAGCTATTAAAAAATGAACTGTCTTATTTAGATAATCAATTATATACAGCTTCATTACAAAAGAAACTTTTCTGATTTTGCTTTAGTTCAGTGTAAACTGTACAACATGTTAGGGAATAAAAAATAAGTCAAGCTTACATGTATGTTAAAATTCTTCAATTAAAAAGACTATTTTATATTTAAAGTTTTGTTTTATTAATTTCTGATTACTTAACACTGTATCCTGCCGTTCGTTCATTTTTTTGTTTGTTTCTTTTTATGAGTGTATAAAGCAAATTGTATATGCTTTCAATTAGTTGATCTTTAATTTTATTCCAAGTGAAAGAAAAGGGAAAAGAGAAATGCATTATTAGAATACTGTTTGATTACGTTTTCATGAAAGGTGCAGTATGTTTCAGTTTCTAATTTATATTATGCTTGAAAATATTTATTGTCAGCAATGAGTTGACTAATTTGAAAATATCGGATATATATCGAAAATATCGGATATATATCGAAAATATCGGATATTTTTGATATTTTCAAAAATATCATGATATTTACGAACCCTGTTAACAATACACAACCCCCGTGTACAGGATGTAGTATAACATAAATGAAAACATAGGCGAATACCACTTTTTTACTGAAAAAGCTAACATATTTTTTACATTTATTCTACTTTTTTAGCCTGCCCACTAATAATACCGAAAAGGGTTTTTAGGCGAAAAATATCAATTATGTATTCAAATAAAGTTTTGAAATTTATTAAAAGTTATACTTTTGCATTAGCTGCATGCTAAAGATTAATAGCAAAAGAAATCTTCAACGCTTTTGATTCTCTACTTAAAGAAGTTTTTTAAAAATCTGATTATCAGGTCAGAAACTAGCCTTTTTTGCGTCCGGGCAAACGTGGATTTTGCTGCCCCCCCCCCCCCTTCTCCGCAAAGAAAATTTACAAAGTTTCTAATAGACGACTTATTTTAAAATCTAAAATATGTAATCACAACATGCGTAATGGTGAAAAATGGAATCAGATTTGTCAAATATTGATTTATTACAACCTTGAAAATGGAATCGAAAAAAATTTCACTTTACACAGGTTTCCATCTTAGCAAGTATAATTGTTGCTATTCTTTCGGTTGAAAATTTTTTCATTTAAGACCGGATTCCGTTATAGACCGGTTTTATTATCACAGATTTTACGGTAATTGTAGTATTACAATTAAGTAGTTTAAAGTCTCAGTGTTATGAATTAAGAAACTACATTAGTCACGCGAAGACATTCGCAAGTTAATATTAAACCTATGGTAGCGTTCTTGACAAATATCTCGCTTGTGTTTTATTACTTTTAAATGATTTTTTTTCATGGGATACCTGAGGTCGATATCTAATATTGCGCTTTTGTAGTTTTACGGGTTTGGTCACTTTTTTTTTTTTACATTAGAACACTCATTTTTGAAAAACTCTTTGGAACCAGTTCTGAAATTTAAAGTATCCAAATGTAAAAAAAATACCACCAAAATCGAAGAAGTATTAAAGCACAATGTTAGATTATTAGGGTGTATATTATGAAAAAAAAAAATTAATTAAAATTAAAGCTAGAATTCTGAAAAGAATGCTCTCATACGTTTAACATTATCGTGCGACTGTTTTCCCGTGAGACTACACCAGCCACGCAAAGAAACAGGAACGCTAATGTTAAACCTATGAGAGCATTATTTTGAAAATTTCTTGGTTGCATTTTAATAGATTTTTTTTTCTTAGAATAGCTCAGGTTGAATTCTAACCAGGTTAATCTTCAATTTTTCGATTTTGGTTACACATATGGGGCATTCTCACAATCTTTTGACTTTTGGGGGGAAAAAATCTGACAAAATTAAACTTGCTAAAATAACATTTTAATCTGGTAGACGAATGCCTTAATGATTCAAAATACAGAAAAAATGGTCAGCAGCGAAAATTTTTTTTATTTAACTGAGGTTTAAGTTAAACTTGCGAGTTTAATTTTCCTTACAATTTTACCCCTATAACTTTTTATTTTATTTTTTTAAATTTTTACTTATAATGTATTTGCATAGTACCCACAGGACATTCAAATAAGAAATAATAACAATGTAGTACTTTTAATACAGAATTTTTGTATAACATTGTCTTAAAGGGGTGTTAAAGAAGGGATGGTAAGGTAAAAAAAAGGGGATGGTATTGGAAAAAAGAAACGAAATGGCAAAAAAGGGGACGGTAAGGATGGAACGGTAAGGAAAATTACCACCTATTTTTAGGAAAATCATGTTAAGACTAAGTGATAGCCATAATGTTCATTGATTTTTAGAAACTGTTGTTAACATTGGATTAAATTATTATTATTTTTTTTAATTTACCTCGAAAAGTGCAGGAATAAATCTTGGGCACGGTGAGACTACCAATAAAGACACGGTGCTTGAAATTGATATTTAAATGCTTATTTATATTCTGCAGTAAATTTCCTGCCAAAGAATTTTAGACATTCTTTCTCTAGCATACTTCTGCATGAGAAAAAACTTGAAAAAAATTCTGTGGCTGCATCTGAAATGATTTTCTGTATAATTTTAGAAGAGGGGTGGTAAAGGAATCTAAAACCCAGGGACAGAGTTTAAAAATAATAACAACCCTAAAAATGTGTGCAGGTTAATTTTTAGCTACATATTTAAATAAAACAATAGTTACAGTTACAGAAAAAAATTACATCGAATTATTTTTATTGAAACAATTTTATACTATCAGCTCCAAACTTAAAAATCAGCATCAGGGACACGGGACGGTATAGGAGTTTTCCTGGTATTTGGACCCCCAACATCTCCAAAACTTATTTATCTCGTTAATATTGTTGTGCAATCATGCAACGGGATGTTCCCCAGTATATGAAATAAAAAAACACAAAAAAGTGTATTAAAATAAAAATTATTATTCAGGGACTTGAAAGTCAAACGATTGTGAGAATGAACCATATACACTGCTCAAAACAATTAAAGGATATTGCAGTTTTAGGTGGATTTTGTATCTGGTAAACTGTTTAGCTGATTGATACATGGTCGACAGACATAGTAGGTTATATGAGAATAAATTACACATGTTTGGCAGAAAAAAATGCATTTTATTGCGCATTTGTGTACTAAAGGAAAAAAACACAATTTGTGCATATGAGAAAAAAAGAATAAGAAAAGGTGTTTTCTTCAAAGAAAATCATTTTCAGTAGGGGGTATGGTTTCCACGGGCGGCCAGGAACGTTGAACACCTTTGAGGCATGGACTCAATGAGGATATTAATGACGAGTTGGGGTATTCTGCCCCACTCTTCCAGAAGAGCTCTTTCCAGTTCTTGGAGAGTTTGTGGGGGTTGTTGGCGGCCAGATACTCGTCTTCCTAGAGCGTCCCAAACGTGCTCGATTGGATTCATGTCTGGAGAACACGCTGGCCATTCCATTGGAACGATTCCTTCCTCGAAAAGGAAATCCTCCACCAGGTTTGCACGATGTGGCCTGCAATTATCGTCCATTAAAATGAAGTTATCTCCTATTGCTGCAGCGTAAGGGACTACAATAGGTCTGAGGATCTCATCCCTATATCGGCGACCAGTCAGAGCTCCATCTCGAATGATGTAGAGGTCAGTGCGCCCGTCAATGGAGATGCCACCATACACCAACACTCCTCCACCGCCAAATCTGACACTTTCGTGCACGAACGCAGGATTATTCCTACTGCCACGGTCCCTCCAGATGAAAATACGCTTATTATCCGGATGCACAGAAAAACGGGACTCGTCAGAAAACAGAATATTGCTCCATTCATTTCTCCTCCAGTTGACATGCTCGGTTGCCCACTCCCTGCGGTCGCGACGATGCCTTGATGTTAATCTAACACATACCATCGGTCGGCGAGCATACAGACCTACAGCATGGAGCCGGTTTCGGACAGTCCGAGTTGAAATCGTGGTGCCTGTAGCCGAGCGAAGGTGTTGTTGGAGAAGAGTAGCGTTCATGGTTCGGTGTCTCCGAGCTGTTAACGCTAAATACCGATCTTCATTGGGCGTTGTTGCCCGTCTACGACCTTGCCCTGGTCTTCGGCCTGCACATCCACTCTCCAAAAAACGGTTCCAGATCCTGGAAATGACACTTTGTGACACTCCAATGGCTTGCGCTACTTCGGCTTGAGTTTGGCCCCCTTCTAACCTACCAACAATTCTCAAAGCTTCTGAATCTGTCAAATGACTTCGCTGAGACATCGTACTCATCGAAACAAAGCAATCACTGAATGCCGATCATCCTTGTCTTCATTCTCTTTTATCCAGTTGAAAGTCAAATTTCATTCGCTGCCGCTGAAGCGACGTTTTTGACGTCGAACTCAAAATTTGCATACTCCACAGTTTGAAAACCAGAAAAATTTGCATTTGTGATTCTCTTCTTCTATTTTCGGCAAAAAAAATTCGTTTATATCTTTATTTTATATAAAACTTCAAATATCCTTTAATTGTTTTGAGCAGTGTATATACAGGGTGCAATATGTTATCTATCGCCGACCTTTAATTTCTCAACCGTTGGTCATAGACATATAGTTCCAATTACAAAAACGTTTCAAATGAGGTAAATATTCATGTTGTGGCATTATTTAAAGCAAAAAATCAATTTTAAAGAAATTACGAAATCTAACTTTTTATACGGTCCCCCAGTCCCTATAGTTATATTTAGTAAAAGTTTACACATATCATAACAGATATGACACAAAAAGTTTGATATCTGTACTACAAAAACTGACACAATTATTAAATTTCAAAGTTTGAGATTTTTGCACATGATTTTGTCTTTCATTGAGGGATCAGTTAAAAGATGAATTAAAATAATTCGAGATCAATATCAGATTGCAATTCCCCTGCCATTTATCTAATCCTTAGTACGTATGTTTTATTTTCCGGTTGTTGATTCTACCCACTTTGATGTTTGAATGTTGTTCGACCCATAAAAGTTAGCTCAAGTTTTTAGATGAAATAACCCTCTTTGGTGATTCTCCGATTTAGCGATACCGGCTAAAGGTGGTTTCGCCGTAAAAAAGGACATTGCACCCTGACTTTGATCTCGAATTACTTTGATTCATCTTTTAACTGATCCCACAATGAAAGACAAAATCATGTGCAAAAATCTCAAACTTTGAAATTTAGTAACTACGTCAATTTTTGCAGTACAGATGTCAAACTTTTTGTGTTATATCTGTTATGGTATGAGTAAACTTTTACTAAATATAACCATAGGGACTGGGGGACCGTATAAATAGTTAGATTTCGTAATTTTTATAAAATTGATTTTTTACTTTAATTAATGCCACAACATGAATATTTAGCTCATTTGAAACGTTTTTGCAATTGAAACTATATGTCTACGGCCAATGGTTGAGAAATTAAAGGTCGGCGATAGATAACATATTGTAATACATAAAAACACCCTGTATATATTTATTCAAGTTACTTTTACTTTCGGTTAGTTTTCCGTTTGGATTTCTTCGGGTGCGAGACATTTGTATCCAAATTTCATATATATATCAGGGATGAGATTTCCGACTTTTTGCATACCAGTAAAATATTAGAGAAAATGTTAATTTATTTAATCGGAATGTTTTTCTGATTTAACAGAACAACATTTTCGCCAAGATTATACTGGTATGCAAAAAGTCGGAAATCTCACCCCTGATATATACATTTTTTTTATTAAACGACAAACAAAATCTTATTTGGCGCCCCTTCACCTTTTGTTCTGGCGACCGGGATACATGTCCTCTGAAAAATACCAATTATATATTCAAATAAAGTTTTGAAATTTATTAAAAGCGATATTTCTGCATTAGCCGCATGCTAAAGATTAACAGCAAAATAAATCGTCAAAGATTTTACTACTTAAAGAAGGGTTTTTTTTTCTTTTTTTTTTTCTTCTTCTTTTAAACTGGTTGCACTTCACTGTTAGTTCGGTTACATTATTAAATTTACGTTTTATTTATATTATATTACTTATTTATGAACTCTTAATTTCGTTATGGAATATTAGTCGTAAACAAACGCCGAATTCTTTTATTGTTTTAAGAGCAAACATATTATTTTTCCGTAATTGAGCTGCATGCAATTGGTTTAAACAAAAAATTTATGCTTAAAAGTTATTCTAAAAATCATAAAAAAAATCAATTACATTTGAGATTACTTGTCTTCTCAAACAAATTCAGTTTGAATGTACATTTTTATCCTATTCGACGATATAAAAATTTAAATTATGCGATTTTAAAAGTAATTAAATTTACAAAAATAAGGGAAATGGATTGTTTAGATGTTGTCGCCGTCGATATGACGTCAGCATTACTCATAGTACATGTTTTAGCTTTACAATAGCACAAATAATGCAAATTTTCTACGCGAGAGTATAAAATAATTTTTAAATGCTAATTCTAAAGTAAGTACCGGGATCAAAAGATTGACATTCTAAGTTTTATAACATAATTATTATTTTAAAATATATACAGTTTAATTGTAACTTGGGAAAAATAACCAAAATAAAGAAAAAGAATTAAAATTGAGTAAATTAAATTAGATAAAATTAAGAGAGAAGGCAAAATTATTAATGTCAGTTTTTAATTCATTATAAAAGCAAAAGAAAACCTCACATATTTGAGAAAACTTTTACATTATTTCTCATAAGGTGGTATCCAGATCTAAAGAAATTTACGTATAACCCAGAAAATCGGATAAGTGACAGGTCTCTGCATTGCAAAGAAAAGAAAAAATCAGTTAGTTTTCAGTACAATTTCCTTATTTTTAGAGATTTTTTATTTCCAATGAAAGTGATTCAGTGAATACGTCAAAAAGTAAGGATTTGAGAATATCTTTTACAGATAATCCTAAATTTTCATTCTTTCTAAAATTGTTAGATTTATTATCATACAGAAAAGATAAAATTAAAAAGTACGGAAATTGTATGGACAAAATCAAGAAACTATTTTTGGAATGTAATTTTTTTTTTAATCCCAAAGCCTTCGCAAAAGACGACATATTAACCAGACTTTAGCACTGTTATCAGTCAAGGATAATCCCTATTCACTAATTTATAACACATTCACGAAATCAATTCATTGGAAGAAAAAAATAGAAAAATTGCACAAGCAATCAACTTGTTTTTTTTTTTTTGTTGTTGTTGTTGTTTTTTTAACAAAATTACTTACCACTATAAAGTGATCTTTAAAGTAAATAACAATAAAGATCATAAAGCAAATAAAGAAAAGAAAACAAAGAAAAGAAAGTAACAGTAAGATCTTTAACCCCTTAATTCTCGCTCCCGTCATATTCTCGGGCTGTGTCTTTTACTCAAATTGTTTGATTCCCACCAGTTTTATAAAATAGTGAAATTGGCTATATTTTAGTGTCGTTTTTCCTGCCATTAAATAAGGTGAATATTTCTTTTTCATAAAAGTGGTGCCAATAAGCAATTTGAAATTTTCAACCGTAATTTAATTCGAGCGTTAAGGGGTTAAGTAAAATAACATATAGACCGGAAGCCGGCAGCACAGACAACCACCTCATCGAGTTCACGGATGAAATTCTAGGATTAGTTAAATCTTGATTCTCATATTAAAACGCAATCAGTCGGTCAAGTCATATCTTGGGGGAAAACAACGGAAAACCCGATTTTAGCGGCAGACTGGTAGGTTTACCTTTGTGTTTTCCTGCACCAAAAGGTATGGAAACATGTAGGACTGGGAGCAGGAAAACACAATGGTAAACCTACGAGTCGGCCGCTAAAATCGGTTTTTGGGGTGTTTTCCATTAAGATATGACTTGCTAGACCGATTGCGTTTTAATATGCGAATCAAGATTTAACTAATCCTAGAATTTCACCCGTGAACTCGATGCGGTGATTGTCTGTGCTGTCACCTCCCGGTCTATAATTTTTTATTTATCCGCAGCGGTCCAATTTTTTGAAATAAAAATAGGCACACAAATACCAGGCATATTTCATGAATTATGAAAACACATCCGGAGTTTTCACTCGCAAATGATAAAGCTCAAATCTGTCGATATCATAATTATGCGGAAAACAATGTGATTAAAATTTATGACAGTTACCACAATGGAGCTAAGTTTTCAATTGAAATAAAACAATCGGAATGTCATATCGATGAGAAAAACGTAAATTTCAATCCTTTCTCCACGCGCTCGATCGAGGTTTGCCGGAATCACTTTTCGAACTCAATCTTTGTCTTTTAATTGATAACTACGGTGACCAGTATCATAGTTCTGCATACTGTGGTACGGTCGGAATCCTGATTATAATGTTGATGCAATTTGCATTTCCCCCTCGTATGGTCGGATATTCCGACAAATATGAAAGTTAGTCCAATTTTGTGTTTGTACACCTTATTTGGGTGTCATTGAACTTTATTATTATTATTATTATCGAACACTTTAACTCCGAGTTAAATTTGAACAGATGCACTATACTTCATATTTGTGGGTGTGTAAAAACCGTATTTAAATAGACACATTAAATAATATAGAAAGATGTTGACTTGGCAGACCGATTGCGTTTTAATATGTGAATCAAGATTTAACTAATCCTAGAATTTCACCCGTGAACTCGATGAGGCGATTGTCTGTGTTGCCGGCTCCCGGTCTAATATTAGTAGATGTGGCTTTCATCCGTAAAACATACAGTTTACACATTTACTTTTACATCTTTCATCCATGCAATAATATATCCTTTGTATTTTTAAGTGCACAGTTAAGATAAGATGTCCACATAATTTTTCCAACCGAGTATGTGCAGATTCCATGATTTTAAGCCCCCTTTTCATATGGAGAAGAGGCAATTCTATCGATATTGTTAACGTTGAAGTCTGATGTATAAACGTTTTGATTCTAATCGTTCTGAACTGAATTAGTTTGTACGTTAGTGTGGTATTGACAGTGAATTCAAGAATAAAAATTTGTATTTGAAAATTTTATTACATACATAAAGCTGAAAAACAGCAATCTCCAAGCAGTGATCAACTGATCTTTAGAGTAGTAAGATACATAATAGATAAGTTTTATTTTTTATATTACCAGTTTATTATTAGACATTATTACATCTGGAATATTCACGACGATTACATGCACGATGTCGATTGTTATGTCATTTGAAAATGTCAAGTAATATGTTATAGTTCATAAAAATATATGACAAACACAAATATATATATTTTTTAAATCTGTACACATTTATACTTTTGTTTAATCTTGACTTAAGCTTTATAGCTTAAAGTTTACTTTATTTATTTATAAGTTTACATATCAGTTAACATATTAATTAGTGTTATACTTTAAATATATATATATAGGAATACCCTTTTTAAAATTTTGCAGACTTTCGCTAAAATGCACTATATTGTGCATTGATAGAATAAAAAATAAATTTATCTTTGTCATACATTTTTCTGAACTATATAACATATTACTTGACCTTTTCTAATGACATAACAATGGAAATCATGCGCGTAGCCATCACCAAAAAAACATTTTTAAAACGTCTGATTATAAATTGGTAATGTAAATTAAAAAAATATATTGGGCGATTCCATGGATAGTGTCACACACGTAACGCAGGCTTTAATTTTCATTTATTCAATTATTTATTAAACTTTAATGTTAATTCTGATTTTAAGTGGTATGGTAAATAAGTTATTACCATATTTTTGAATTTAAATGTGTGGCATAAAACTCACAGAAGTATATCATTTAATTTCATTACTCAAAATGTGCTTTTTTTCCACTTCAGAAAAAAAGCACATTTTGAGTATGAAATTAAATGATATCTTTCTGTGAGTTTTATTTCCACACATTTAAACTAAAAAATATGGTAATAACTTATTTACCATACCACCTAAAATCACAATTAAAAATAAAATTTAATAAATAATTGAATAAATGAAAATTAAAGCCTGCGTTACGTGTGTGACTCTCCGCACGGAATCGCCCTATTAAGTACAGGCATTAAACTATAAACATGTAGAATATCTTTTTTTAATGCATAACAGCTTTTGTAAATTTAGCTTACGAATTTTCATGAAGCGCTTTCACGAATGTAGACATATCCTTCGTACCTTGAAGTGCAAGTAACATGCCTACAGATAACTTTTCAAAGCAAGTAGGTGCAGATTCCATGTTTTCAAACGCTATTTTCATACCTTTAAGAGCCAAGTTCTTAGATAACAATACAAGTCTCATGTTTTTACGTTGAATATCGATATGTAAATACACTATTTTCATGACCGAAGTTGTTCGTTCTATATCCGTTTCCAATTTTTTCATGCTTTCGTTCGAAATTTTCAAATTTGTAGATATAGCTTTCACGGCAGTAATCGCAGATTTTATATCTTTACGAAGGTTATGTATTATTGTACTCAATTCTTCCATACCATTACACAGACTTTGCACATATTCCTGCATATCTTTCGTGCTTTCTTTCATGCACTTCAATCCTCGAAAAAGCATATTCAGGTCTGAAAGCGCAAAATACTTTTCATCGGCCAACAACTTTAACTGTAAAGAAACAACCTTGCGTCCAAGTGTGGCTTCCTTGGCTCTAGTTAAAGCTTCTACATTTGGAAAGATATCTTCCCGGCTTTTAAACAAAGGCTTCAGGTCTTTACATCGAACTGTCATATCTTTATATACTTTATTTATGATTGCAGAGAAAATTTCCATGTCTTCTAACATTTTTTTCCTCTTTACACATATGGCTTTATGATATTTACGGACAGATTCACAGCTCTCTGATAGTGCTTTCAAGCCGGCAAATAGACTTTCCACGCCTGTAAATAATTCATTAAACTAAATACACATCTTTTAATTGTATAAATACAAAATTTCAGCTAATCTTATATTCACAGAAATTCCCGAAATTTTTTCCATTGAAGGGAATTCGTATCTTTAACCTCTTCAGTTCCGAAGCTAAAATAATAATACAAATGCTTATTCATTGGTCTTTTCCAAACAAAAGGACAGAAAAAATATACTTTCTAAAATTGATCCTTTTAGGCGCTTAGTAATTTAGGTTCAAGAATATGGTTCAAAACTACAAACCCCCTTAAAAATATCACTTCAATAGCCACTAACCTAAATTAACGCAATCACAAATTTAAGAGCTTTAAACAAGTAAATAATCTACAAATCCTCAAAATTTTTTATTGAAAAAGATTTAAGTTAAATACTTATGAAAATTTCTCACTTTCTTGGTCATACTGTGTTTTGGGCGTTTTTAGGTAGTTTGCAAACTCAGATGCAAATAACATTTATTTTATGTGGGAATTAGCTTAGATGCTACCATTTATTCCTTCGCTTTGAACGCAAAAATCATTTAGTTATTAATAAGTGATGTGAAAATCAGGGTTGTATCGGTTTTAACCATGGCGGTTTAAACCAGTGGTTTAAACCGGTTTTAACCGTCCTGGTCAAAATTGATTTTGACCATTTTGACCACTGAAATTCACTATTCAATTTATTTACTGCTAATCAAATATGTTTTACTATAGTATATGTTAAAACTAAGTTAACATGTGTTAAAAATGTCATAATATAAGTAACATAACACCATCAAATACCAAATTAAAAAAGTCATAACATAAATAACATAACACCAAGATACACTGCCCTCCAAAAGTTAAGATACAACATGTTTTTCAAAGCTCACCATTCAAATAAAGGCAGTAACAATAAAGCTCATAGTGTCTATGACTGGTAGCATCATCTTTGAGAAAATTTGTGCAAAAACGCTTTGCCATCACTTTTAAAGAAATTTCCCGTTATGTAGGAGTAAGAGAAAATGTGATAAAATCAAACTTTTCTGACTTTGTGTGTAAATATCGTGTATGATTGTTTATTTTCAATTGTTGTTGGCAGTTTCGTTGACAGTACCTAGGAGAGTCTAGCAATGTCAGAGAAGTCATTTACCTGATTCATTAAGGTGGCTGACGATTGGATTAATGGAAATGGGAATGTCACAAACCGATGCTGCTGATTTTTAACTACAACTTATTCTTTGTGTTTTTAACTGCAACTCATGTTTTATGTTTTTATACAATAGGTTTATATTTTTGAAATTGCATGGTCCATTTTCAAATTTAACTTTCTTATTGTATTGCATAAGCATATTGAGCCTAATGAGCCTAATTAACTTGTCAGTGTATTATTTTTTTAACTGCACTGTTACCTTTATTACTTAATTAAGTTATTTTTAATTGCAAAGAAAAATTAATTATTAAAATTAAGACCATTTTTAACAGTTTTGACCATTTCTGGCCACTTTTCACCAATTTTGGACGGTTAAAACCACTTTTATTCAGTGTCCTGGTCAAAATCAATGTTGACCGGTTAAAATTACAACCCTGGTGGAAATGTAAAACAATAGGGCATTTTAGGAAAAGAACTAGGGTCCTCGTATGGGGATCCGGGGACTGAAGAGGTTAAAATGGATATCATAACTTAAAAATCAGTTTGAGAAATTTTTAGAAATCTTTTCATCTACAAAATATAAATGTACTGATTAAGAAAATAATCGAAAATACTTAGAAAATATACATTCATAAGCACCCATCCTACAATACTACGGGTGCTATATTCTTCTACAGAAATTATACATAAAGAAATACAGGGTGCCCAGCCCATAAAAGAATGTCCCAGTTTCGATGGTATATTATAAAAGTTTAACCCTTAAATGCCTGATTTTTTCAAAAATCATTGTAATAATGTTTTTTGGCTTTCATTTTTTAAATAAATCATGGGTAAAATACTTTAAAAAATCATATTTTGCTTTAAGTATGGTTTACGGCTAAAAAACTGTTTGTTACTAATCGGCAATACTGGTCTTTAATTGAAAAAATAATTTTCCTTGATAAAATTCTTTAACATTAAACACACAAGAATTTTAAGAACTATGATATGAAATAAATTTTACTTGCTCACTGCAGAACAAAATGGGGTATTTCGCAAGCTTCCAAACAAAACAAAAAGAACGTGTAACAACAATTGAAAAAATATCTTTATTCACAGCCAGTGACCCGGAGCCGAACAATTTTTTATGCTCCAGCTCCGCTCCAAGATAAAATACTGTGGCTCCAGCTCCGGCTCCGGCTCCAACTCGGCTCCGATTTCGTACTTTTGAGTTGCAGATTTTAATTTACACATTTAATTTTTTGCTCACAAATTCTTTCTTTCTTTACCTTCATTAAAAATCTGACAGAATGCATTTTCTTCTCATCAAACTTGAAATGCTTGTTCAGAAAATATGACATCTTTTAGCTTTTGCTTTTAAAATAGAAAGTTTGGTGGAATTTTAAACACAAAAATCTTAAATTCCTTCTACACTTTTCAAACAACCAAAATTGTGCAACTACATATGTAAACAACAGGCGGCCATATTTTTCAAATAGTGCTGTCACTTAGCTCAAGTAGAACTGAAGTAGTGTTACCATGTTTTGAGAAGTTTTCCATCTCTAATAATAAAGAAAAAACCCTAAAAAATGATATAATTAAAATACTGAATAATGATGTAATTAAAATATTTTAAGCCTGGAAATTTAACCCTTAAATGCCTGATTTTTCAAAAAATCATTATAATAATGTTTTCGGCTTTCTTTTTTTAAATAAATCATGGGAAAAATACTTTAAAAAATCATATTTTGTTTTAAGTATAGTTTACGGCTAAAAAACAGTTTGTTACTAATCGGCAATACTGGTCTTTAATTGAAAAAATAATTTTCTTTGATAAAATTCTATAATATTAAACACACAAGAATTTTAGGAACTATAATAAGAAATAAATTTTGCTTGCTCACTGCAGAACAAAATAGGGTATTTTGCAAGCTTCCAAACTAAACAAAAGGAACAAGCAGCAACAATTGAGAAAAAAAAATCGATCTTTATTCTTAAACAGCACAAGTGTTGCCATCTAAATGTTGAAAATCAATTTAATAATATTTTCAGAATGTATTTTATTAGCAACATTAGGCATTATAGCTTCAGTATTATTCTAATAGTATTTTAGAGCCTAAATTGGGTATGTTGCCGAAAAGCAACACCCGGCATTTAAGGGTTAAAAGACTGAAAAAAGAATATTTAAAAGAATATTAAAAACTAAAGGAGCCCTGGAGCAGGGGAAAGTTTAGAGCTCCAGCTCCGGCTCCAGCTCCAGGGAAAACACAGCTCCGGAGCGCCCTGGTTCCGGGCTCCAGCTCCAGCTCCCGGTCCCTGTTCACAGCACAAGTGTCACCACCTACATGTTGAAAATCGATTTAATAATATTTTCAGAATGTATTTTATTGGCAACATTAGACATTATAGCTTCAAAATTATTCTAATAGTATTTTAGAAGCCTAAGTTGGATATGTTTCCTAAAAGCAACACCCGGCATTTAAGGGTTAATTTAGACTATTTATAACAAATCATGCATCAAATTGAAGATAAACTAACCTAGTTTTTCTTACAGATGTTCAATATGTGCACCTTTAGTTATACTGCACACACCCAACCTAAAGACCAATTCTTCAAACACTTCGGTTAACAAGTCCGGAGTAATGGAAGCAATAAGCCTCTTCAATTCTGTGTCTCAACTCTGGGAAATCATTAGGTAGCGGCAGAACACAGACACGATCTTTTATAAAGCCACAAAAGAAAAAAAATCGCATGCCTCTAACGGCTTTTAAATTTTCAGCTCAGCAATAACGCTTTACGGTTAGGAGTCGCCCTTTTGCCTAGGTGACAATGTAAGCGAGTCAATAACAAAGCAATACTCGCGCATGCGCTGATCTAAAACTGTTTGAGTTATTCTTTATTGGAGACCTTGAATCAACACTCTACAACGTTATAGTTGATACTATAAAAATTTATAATTGGGAAATCCTTTTATGGACACCCTGTATTTTAAGAACTTAGAAAATATATATATATATACTCTGCACTGTAACAAAAAACAAATATTCCTTAATATAGGAAAACTGAATGTAAACCTAAACGAAAATGTACAATTACCTCTTATCCACGATGCCAAAAAACGTTCCGTTATGCTCAGAAACCCCAGAAATTAATATATTTTCAAGGTTTAAAGAAATATTTATTAATACAAAATTTCTTTTGCTGCCGCTGTTTTCGGAGACGCTTTCGAGTAGTTTTTACAGTGTGTTAATTGGTTTTGTCAACTCGTCTACCAATTATCCTTCCATCGTTTAACCCCTTCGGGACGAGCGTCTTTTACAGAATTTTTAATCTTTTACCACTGGTTTTTTAAAGCAGAAATTTTTGCCTAATCGAATCGCAAAAATGCTCGGATTAAATAAGACAAAATTTACAATAAAAATTTACTGGTGAGAATAATTAAGGATTCTGAGCCTCTTATGCAGCACAGATACCGGTCGCTTGTCCCCAAGGGGTTAAGTCGAAGCCAATTAGGTTCGTCAGATGATTTACATTATACCAGGTAAGAGGGTAAATAAATTCCACGAGACCCACTTCCCATTCTCCCTTCAATTCGATAGGGGTTGGCAATCGTGTAATGAAATGAGAAATTTTATTATCAGGAAAATAATTCCTAGAACTGTCCGATGGTAACGTCAGGTAGAAGGACGTGTAGGCAAATGATCTTTGATCATTCTTACATTGACTTGTAAGGAAGATAAATCTGAGGAGGGTATCCATTGATTGAATTTGCTAGGATATCTCTTGTACTTCACAAAATATTCCACTTGACTTTTTCTCGTGCGCTTCTTTAAAAATTTTTCAATTGTAAAAGTTTCTTTCATTTGCACTTTTTTAAGTTCTTGTAGGTAGAAGATTCCTTGAATGGGTTCGTCTAACAAGTCCTTTATTCGATACACGGGAGGGTCTCTCGGTACGCACTCCGTCACCATCAGAAACAATTCTTCCGTCCAATTGGTTTCATACCCTTTTTCAAAGGTCATTTTCTGTTTCAACACACGCACCACATCTCCCGCTTGAAACACACAGGGTTTTCTTTTCACATGTTCCATGTCTCCGTAAAGAGTAAACCACACATCACTTTCATTTTTCGCTGCCACATCCACTGGGGTCTCTTGATACTCGAATGATAGGTATGGTTATAACTTTGTAATAACTGCTCTAATACATCCGTATAACGATAGGTATGATTATGTGTGAAATATTTTTACATTTTTGTTTTGAGGATTCGGTTAAATCGTTCGACCACCGACGCCTTGGTATTATTATTCATCGTGAAAAATCGAACACCTTCTTGTTTTAAAAACCTTTGAAACAGTCGGTTCTTAAATTCTTTTCCGGCATCAGATTGAAGGGACTTAGGCTTTCTGGTTGAAAAAATAGAACGGAAAGCTTGCACAATTTCTTCTCCTCGTAACATTTTTAAGGGAATCGCTCACACATATTTAGACAGAATGTCTATACACGTCAGGAGGTATCGAAACCCTTGATTGTACTTTTGTAAACTGATGAGATCCACCAGGTCGGCCTGCCGTTGCTGATCGATCAAATACACGGCCATTCGGTTTGTTGGGAAATTTCTCCGAGCCGGTTTGTGAAACGAATACGAGTCGACTCCGCTCAACCATTTCTGAATCGTCTTCTTCGTTACTTTGCCTTTGGCAGCACGATACAAAACATTTACACCACCAAAACTTGCTGCGGGACTTGAAACAGTATAAATCGTCTTCATTACAACATAAAATTTGATTATTTGTTACGATGAATCATCTTCATTCTAGTCTTTCTCGCATGACGTCATCTCGTAGAATGAATCCCTACCCGACCTACCTCTTGTTTAAATACTCTTTCGAAGACATTCAATCACGTGGTAACACAGAACAAACATGGTTAGATTGAATTTACCAAACCTCACCATAACTTTCAATATTCAAATATTTTTCAAATTCATTTGTTCTCTAACACTATACATAAAGTTCACTGCGCAGAATGATTATTTCAGAGAATGTCTATATTTTGAAGAGTTTCACAATATAGTAAAACCTTCCGCTTGACTCCCTGTAAAAGTTCAATGGTTCTAGTTTATGAGTGTAAACTCGTGCAAACTCGTGTTAAACTCGAGTGTAAACTCGTGTTATTCGTGATGACTCATCTATGACGCGTTTGAAGTGATCCCACGGTTAATGAATAAAAAGTATTCTTCATTCAAATTTTTAAAGACTTTTAAATTACATAATAGTTTAAATTATATAAAATAGTTAAATCCTAAATGAATGTGACACATTCATTATATTGCTAATAAAGTATTATTAAATGCATATTCCATTTTTATTTAAAATAAATCTATGAGAAAAATGACCCCAATTTGATATGAATTTAAATTGTATATTAATAAAATCATTCAAAAAATTGTGATGCAATATTAAATCTTAATTATACATTCATTAATTAAATTCGTTATAATCTTAATTATGCATTCATTTTATTCGTTATGAATGACACATTGTTAAATTAATGTTGAAATCACATTAGACAAACTTTAATAGTGTTTCTATTTGAAATATATCTTTGAAAAAAAGACCCAATTACGCTTCACATTAATGTGGGACTAGTTAGGGAAGACCGGGGGAATGGCGACACCTTTAGGGAATTTAAATTTTTTCACCTCGAAAAAATGTTTATTTTTTAATAGTAAAAATTCTAAAGCTGAATCATGATCTTTAGTATCTGTATAAATTTAATCGTAATCATAATTGTAAAGTAAGCATACATAAAAAAATATTTTTTAAACCTCTGCACAGTGGCGGGATTACCCAGGACACTGGGGTAATTCCGCCACTATACCGGGGTAATGCCGCCACTCTTTAATGACCTAGTACATGCATCAAATGGATACTAGGAAACACACAACCTACTGAAAATAGTAAGAAAGCAATGTAATTGAACAGAATAATGGTTAAGCTTACAATTTACTTCATATTGCAAAAGTTACTCTGCTAAATCGGCTCCACTACATTAAAATGAGGCCATTTCTCACCCGATTTGCATGGCGGCGGCATTACCCCGAGAGGGCAATATGGCGAAATCCCCAAGCAAAGCCGGAAGAAGAACCGAACTTGTTCAACACATTGCATCAAAATGTCGGCGAATGCATGTAGATTACGGGTCATATTATCTTAAATACCTAATGTTACAATAAAAGGCGCTAATCTCTACTCATTTGAAGCTCCAAAATAACAAGCAACTAGATGAAAACTACATTTTTCACTAGAACAAACGAACGACGTACAGCAAAGTCACTCTCACTTTAGGCACTGTTTATATTGTTGGCCGCTATAGTGCAGGCACATTCACTATCTCAAACTGCCCTTAGTTTTTAAACTAGGTGGGGTGGCGGCATAACCCGGGTTGGCGGCATTCCCCCGGTCTCCCCTAATCTTAATTAAGATCGAATATCGTTTGACTCAGAGCGCTGGGGAAAAACCCTTATCTAAGCTACGGTGGATCAGTCTACTCATGGGTGCGCGCAAGATAACGGAATTCAGTATTGTGGAAATTTTCTTGCAGTAACACGCGTTTTTTGAATGCTCCAAGCTTTTACCTTCAATTGTTTAAAGCAATTACAGAAAAATATTAAAGTTTGTTTTCCTTTAGTAAATATTTCTATAATATGTTATCTAAAATAGCATTTAAATATATAAATAAGGTATTGGAAAGTTAATAGTTTGATTCTTTAAAAGCGCAATTATTTTTTCATGTATATTAACGTAAATTGTACAATATGTTTTACTTCCTAAATCTTACTGAAAATATATATTAAATTCAAAGTGTTTTAATATGAAATTTTTTAAAAGTATATGATTATGCGTTTTAAAAGCGATTCGTTTTAAAAAAGAAACTTCCGATGGATTTTAGTTTTAAAAATATATCTAGATAATTTTAAATTTCACCACTGTTTAAAAATATATTAATTTTCGAAAATATGCGTAAATAAAAAAATTCATTTTTTACAGTGCATACAATTTGAGGTTGAGGGTGCTTAGGGAACTCTTTATTTTTCAAATACATATATATATTCATTATTAACAGTGCATGTAATTTCATTAAGCGGAAAAAAGGGGGGTGTTAAATTTTTTGGTACCTTTATGAAAGGCACTCTATATTTTTCTCAAAATATATTTCCGAATGGATTAACATAGCCTAGAAGTTTTAACCGATACATACATACATAAAAATTGCGTAGCAAATCGTGTACCATAACGAGATCCTTACCAATTTCAAAACATATATTTCTATTTATCCCTAGAACCGAGAAAAAATTACCACAAGTCTAACACCAGGGTTCATACAGAGTTGGGAAGAAAAAATCCAAGGAGCCCAAAAAATCTTATGGATTTGCCTTTTTTTTTTTTTTTTTTTTTTTTTTTTTTTTGTCGATGTTTTTATGTGCTGAAGTCGTTATGTAGTAATGCAAACTCCAATTTTTAATGCCCAATTTGGAGAGAAAAACATTTCAAAAACAAATTTTACTCTATTAGAATCCAATTGTTAGTGCTGAAATTGCACAGTATTCACAGTATATTGCTTATTGACTTCGTAAGTTTAAATACAAAATTGACAATCTACTTTTTTATGTGGTGACCAATGGTCATGTCACAGGGGTGATTCTGAGTAAAAAAAAAATTTCTGAAATTCACAGCAAATCTTCTGAAAAGTTACACCAGAGAGGAGGGGGGGGGGGGGGGACGGGAAAATCCACTACCGACACTAGCTATGCGCTTTGTCCGTGGCTCTTTGATGAAATTCGCGGTATTTTTAGCGAGGTTTTGACGAAAGTTGTGGGTTTTTAGGCGATCTGACAAAATTTGTGGGTTTTTTCGCGATCGTTTGACGAAATTTGTCGATTTTTTGCTATCTTTCGACGAAATTTGCCGTTTTTCACGATCTTTCGACGAAATTTTTGGGTTTTCGCGATCTTTCGATGAAATTTCTGGGTTTTTTCGCGATCTTTCGACGAAATTTGTGGGTTTTTTTCGTGATCTTTCGACGAAATTTGTGGGTTTTTCGCGATCTTTCGACGAAATTTGTGGGTTTTTCGCGATCTTTCGACGAAATTTGTGGGTTTTTCGCGATCTTTCGACGATATTTGTGGGTTTTTCGCGATCTTTCGACGATATTTGCGGGTTTTTCGCGATCTTTCGACGATATTTGTGGGTTTTTCGCGATCTTTTGACGATATTTGTGGGTTTTTTTCGCGAGCTTTTGACGAAATTTGTGGGTTTTTCGCGATCTTTTGACGAAATCTGTCGATTTTTCGCGATCTATCGACGAAATTTTGGGTTTTCGCGATCTTTCGACGAAATTTGTGGTTTTTTCGTGATCGTTTGACGAAATTTGCGGGGGGTTTCGCGATTATTTGATGAAATTTGCGTTTTTTCGCGATTTTTTTGACGAAATTGGCGATTTTCTGCAAACGAATGACAAAATTTATTTTTTTCGGCGACTATATGTCCGAATTTTCGGATTGGTGACCGATTTTTTTAAATTTTCGGAAATGAATGCCTTACATTTTCGGAAAATTCGCACTAGAATCACCCCTATAAATAGAGATTAGTCAAACCTCAATCACTTATTATGTATATCACACACATGATACATCTTAAAGAAATTTTAAAAGGCAAAAAAAAAAAAAGAGAATTCTAAATGCAACATACAGGAAAAAATATAACAAGTTTTGAATTTATTCTTTTAGAACAACGGTAATCGCTTTCTTTGAAGGTGAAATTTTGACGAATTCGCATTTTTTGGCGATCTTATGATTAAATTCGGTGTTTTTTTTTTTGGCGATCTTTTAACAGAATTCGCGTTTTATTTAGATTGTTTAACGAATCTGACTTTTTTTCGCGATCCTTTGACGAAATTTGCGTGTTTTTCGCGATCATTTGAGGAAATTCGCGTGTTTTTCGCGATCATTTGAGGAAATTCGCGTGTTTTTCGCGACCTTCTACGAAATTCGCGTGTTTTTCGCGACCTTATAATGGAATTCGCGTTTTATTTCGATCGTTTGACGAAACTAACTTTTTTTCGCGATCTTTTGGTGGAAACCGTGTGTTTTTCGTGATTCTTTGAGGAAATTCGCGTTTTATGCGATCTTTTGAGAAAATCTTTTTTTTTAAACGAAATTCGCGTTTTTTTCGTGATCCTATGAGTAAATTCGCGTTTTTTCGCTGTCTTAAGAAATCCGAGTTTTCCGGCGATCTGTTGGAGAAATCCGCGTTTTTTCACGATCCTTTGACAAAATTTACGAATTTTTTCCGCAATCGACTGACGAAATATGACAGTATTTTTTCGGAACATATTTGCGAAAAGCGCGATTTTTTCGAGATTCTTGGCTAAATGCCAAACATCAATAAAATTTAAAATAAAGGTTGGTTAACAGTGCCGAAAAACGGACTTTACGGACCTAATAATTGAAAAACGGACCTAGTGGGAGCCCTGCTATTACGATTACCCTACCCAATCAATGTTGTGCTTCAGATGAATGACGTGCATAAAGGATTTAACGTGAGTTTTTCAATCACGATTTTCCCCCTCGGCAGCAATATCGCTTGCGTACGAAGCCGCAATAGAATATAAGGAGTTTCTAAGTAGTGGTTTGCTTATCTAAGTAGTTCTAAGTACTACTTGGGAATGTTTTCATTTCTAAGGAGTTCCAAGGAGTCTAAGGAGTCTGTGCGAACCCTCACAGATTCAGTAAAAAAAGAGAAAAATTCTAAAGTTTACTATGAAATTAATACAAAATCACTAGTACTATTTTAAAATTCACAGAAATAAATTCTAACGCTAAATGACAAAAAATTCACATGTGGCCTCATTCATATTTAAAAATAAATTTTTTAAGTAATACATAAAATTCAATCGCATAGTCATTAAATTAAATTTAATCGCGAAAAGTCCTCTCATTAAATTTATGTTAAAAATTACATTGTCATCTAAGAATTCGAGTTAAGAAAAAAATATATAAATTTTAAAGTCCCCCAATTAAACTTTTTAATTAACGTCAAAAATTCAATTGTCAAAGAAAAATCGTGGAAAAGAAAAAAAAATATTTTTAAGTTCCCTAATTAATATTAAAAATCGTCACCAGTAATAACTCTAACACAAAAATTTCCTCCTAAAAATTTAAATTCTAATAATTAAACTTTATAATAAACGTTAAAAATTACATTGACATCTAAAAATAAATGTAATCGAAAAAAATCAATCTCAAAAATTACCCCCTAAAAATTAAAGTCCCCTCATTAAAATTTCTTAATTATCATTAATTTATTTTTTACAAGTAAATAACATGTCGAACTGTAGTACGCTTAAAAACATTAATGTCCGCAAAAAAAAAATTATCTCCTAAAATTGCTCCTTAAAAAAAATTAAAAAGCCTCCCAATTAAAATTTCTTAATTAATTAATTATCATTAATTTATTTTTCACAAGTAAAAATAACACTTCGTACTGTAGTGCGGCAAAAAGAAAAATTAATGTCCCCTAAAAATTCTATCTCAAAAATTACCCTCAAAGTCCCCCTATTAAAATTTCTTAACTATCATTAGTAAAAAAATATCGAACTCAAAAATATATCCTCGAACTGTGAACGGTGAGAAAAAAAATCTATCTCCTAAAATTTCAATCTTCAAAAATTACCCCCCCCCCCCCCCCCAAAAAAAAAAAAAAGTTAAAGTTCCCCAATTACAAATTTCTTAATTACACATTAAGTAATATTTTTTTCATAAGTAAACATCGTCTTATAAGATGACGCATAACCGTCACCCTCAACCGCCGCATAACCTTGACCCTCCTGTAAGAGTACGCCGCATGACCTTCACCTACGCCGTATAACATTTAAACAGCTTGCAGAGGTCGTTCAAGGTCACGCCGCGTTCGCAGCTGATGCAGAACCTTTATTTTATATCTACTAATATATTATTAAAAGTTGTTATAAAAGCTTTAAAAGCCTATGGCTCAGAGCGTAAACCATTCGTGTCTTTTCATGTATGTCCAAAACGTTGGCACCGGGTAGGCGGAATTCAACCAAAAAATCGATTTTTACTTTTTTATATAATTAAATAGTTTAAACTTTTATCTTTTCAACGATATATTATACATGTTTATATATATATATATACATTAAGTATTGGATTTTTTCATTCTTTCTCTCACTTCACAGTAGTGGGCTACTTTTTTAAAATTCAGATTTCTTGATTGGAACCACTTTTTTGAAGTGGTAAAATTAGGTAGTGGTAAGTGGTTCCCATTGTTTTCTCCTTAATTAATATGTTATTAAATAAGGCGAATTTTACTATTTCAAAAAAGTGGTGCCAATCAAGAAATCAGAATTTAAAAAAAGTAGTCCACTGGCAACACGGCTTCACAACTTTAATTGACATTTTCTCAAAACTTCCGATTTTTCAGATTTGTGTTCCTTTTTTTTCAATATCAACTTAAGAGCTCAGATTTTTCTAAATACTTATATTATGTTATAGTGCATACTTTAACACAGGGATTTAATGATTTGTTGAGAATTATTTATTTTAGGTAGTGAAATCTTACCAAAAATGATAATTTAAAAATATCTTTCAATAAATAATTAATTTTCAGTTTCACTTAGAAAGAAAATGGTCTGTTAAAATACGTAAAGCATACTTTTCAAACTACTCTAAAAAATATAGACCTCTATCTTTCACCATTTCTGAGAAAAAGGTACACAAATTTGGTGTATTTTAACATGGCCGAGATAAAGCTTACCCGGTCCCCTTAAAGGTTAATATTAATATCTCTGCTAATTACCGACTTTTTTTTTTCCGAAAATCATTGACAACAATTCTTTTATACTTCCTTAACTATAGGTACCTCGGGCGTCCCTCAGCTCCCTTGCTGAGAAAGAGCAAATGGAAATTTGTGTGTAAAGGAAAAACGCGATTTTCTCAAAATATTTGTGACTAGAGTAATTGCTACAGTTTTCCTACAAGGTTTAAATAAACTTCTATTGCCCCTAATTTTTTTTATAAATTCAGTTTCAGTAGATTGAGAAATAGAGGGGGGGGGGGGGGGGGAGTGACATACTTTTGAATTACATTTTCGACGATATCTCTAAAATATATTACCTAAAATTAAAACAAATGTATTTTTGAGTTTGCCGATATGAGAGCTTTCCCACGATAAACATAAACAGATTTTTATTTTTAAGTAACTTAACCCGGCAGGACGCGCGCCATGAAACGTAACACGAAAACGGGCATGGGGTGTCAGCACACCCCAAACTTATTAAATGGCATAACTACGAGAAAAAGGACTAGAATTCTGCCTGTTAGTGAAATTCATGATAATTACACTCTTTCTCGTGAAAAATGATAGCTGAAATGTTAAATTATTGTTAATTAAAAAAAATAATAATAAAAAATAAATTAAAAGAACTGACCGACAGCAGACGAATATTTTCGGGCGTAGGGTGTCAAAACACCTCGCGCCCGTCCTGCCGGGTTAATTAGGCCCCCTTCATTCTTCCTAAATATATTTGTGAATGGTTAATAATCTACAAATATGTGGGTCAATATCCTTTAATAGTTCTGCCAAATTTGGACTTTCCCGTTCCATAGTTTAAGAGAAAAACGGCTGTGACAGACAGGCACAGAAGTGATCTTATAATGGTTCCGTTTTCACTTTTTAGGTACGGAACCCTAATAAACAAGTGTTGCTCCAGAAATATGCTTCACTGTCATTTATTTTAAGTGATATTTTCAATGCAGTAACAAAGGAGATTTTACATTTTATGACATTCTTTTTGATAATGTTACATTTCCTAAATAAATACAATTAGTTTATTCATATCATGAAATTTCACTTACTTAAACAAACTTTTTAAATCCTTCGGTAAATGTTTTTATCAGATATATAAACAAAATATTTTTTAAGAGATATTGCGAAGTCTACTGTATTTTGAAATAAGTTTCACAATACTATATTATGGATAATTAAATATTGATGTTTTAATACAATATGAATGCTATAAACACTATATGAAATAAAAAGCATTGACATTTTATCTAATCGCATAATAAATAAATAAATTCGCTGATTTATATTAAATGTGATTCCTGTAACCGCAAAGTAATATTTTAATACGCCACTCTGACCAGAAATTTTCACGTTTTCTTGAAACGTCATATTGCACTTTCACCTCTCGTAGTTGGAAAATCCGAAACAAATCTTTATTCCAAGCCTCGGGGTTAAATGTTAGTTACAGACCTGTCAAGAATATTTTCAAGGTCTTGTTCCATTAGGTACCCAGCCACCCAACCGGAAACAACTAAACTGGTCCCTACAGATAGCATCATACTGCATGAATATTTGTTGTCCGGCGTTTTTTTTTAGCGTGTAAACTCCTGAACAGATATTGGCTTGATAGATGCTGAACCAGGTATACGGTCCAGATTTAAAATACTTAGCTGGAGTAATATGTGAATTACGTAGTACGTCATAGTTTATGATCAGATTAATGGGTTTTATGTGCATTGAATACAACAGAAGTTTTCGGCAAAATGTGTCCTTGAGGAAATAGTAGTGTTTCATCAGAAGTGAAAGAAGCGCAAGGGGTTTTGTTTACATCTTTGTTAATTTGTTATTTTTAACATGTGATTTAAAAAAAAAAAATTGTGTTTCATCTACTAGTGCTTCATTCTACAAGGTAAGAATTTATATTTAAAATAATTATATTTTTTAATCTTTCTGCATTTTACATTAAAATATATACTTGTTTAAAGACATGTCGGTGGAATAGACCATTAGGAAATCTTGTTGTAATAGACTGTTTTTCTATGCAATAAAGGTGCCAAAAATAATTTATAATAATTGTATATTTAAATATAAGTAATTAATTGATCTTTAAATGCTGTTAGCGGCCTCGCTGACCGCTGCTTTTTTTTTTTTTTCAATTTTCAGAGTTTAATTTGTAATTTTCAGGGCTTAATTTCTAACAGAAAAAGAACCTGAGCCCTAATATTCTGTGGTACCGGTACTAACAACTGTACCGTTTCCCCCTACACCCCTTCCCCTTTCACTCCAACCTGCATATTTGTATTTCGCACATTATTTGCAAAATTTAAAGCATTTTTTATTTTTTTAGCAAAATAAAAATTTTAAATATATCTATCAGAATATACTTAGCTGTCAACTATTCCAATCTTTTTAGTTATCACACCTTCCGAATAGCAATATTTGCCTAGTTTTAGTGTTAATTAATTTCAGAATTCTGCGATGAAATATGGTAAGGATTATGATTCGGAAATAGTGTTAACATAAAAAAGGGGGATAGTTCGCAGCTATGCAATTTTATGAAAAAATGCATGAAATTTACAGAAATTAATATTTATATGCTGACAATGTTTTTCGTTTTTTCGGAAGCGCTATTGCACTGAGCTCCGGTGAATTCCAACCAATATTTAAGTATTTACGAAAAACAGAAGTACCGGAGCCGGGCTGTGGTGGGCTCTGGCGCAAATTAAGCCCTGGTAACTTTTCGTTTAACTATAGATACTGAAATAGTAAAATTTTGTTCAGCTTCGACTGCTATTACAAACGTTAGACTTCTAAATAGGATAATATTAATCATAATATTTCTGTTCATAAAGTTTAGACAGAAACAGTGTCTTATGAATTAATCGAGCCTTTAATTTCTCCATCAAGCTGTCTCCAAGACCGTTTACAGTACCTAGGCGACAATTTTTGCCACTGCCGTTAAGAGTTAAATGATACTGCAGGTATTTTAATAGCATTTATTTATTTTTACCGTTTATGCCTCCCTATGCTTCTATTTATGCATGTGTTTCACAAATAGGGTGATTTTCTGTTGCTAGTTTATTTATACGCAAGTTACAACATTCTCAATAAAATTAATATAACCTCAATAAATCAGAGACACATAAAATATTTACTCTTTTGTTTTTAGATTCTTATACGTATTATGAATAAAAAGTTTTATTTATTAAATAAAATTCGACAATTCCTTTACGTGACTTGATTATTTGCTCTTATAGTGTACGATGTGACTTTGGATGTGTATGAATAGTACTGTACGAAAATTGAACGGATGAGTTTCCGGCTACTTTTATAGTGTATAATGTGTATAGTGTTATTTTATAGCGTGTACTTTTAAAGTGTATTACTTGTATAGTAGTACATTACAGCTTATAGGGCATGGCTAAGATATATTTCAGGTATTACAGCTTATAAGGTAAACTATTAACGAAATGCTTCACCTGCGTAAGTTATTTTATATTGAAGTTTGGGAACACAGCAATCCTCACAGAACTTTCATATAGTTCATTCTTAAAATAATAATGAAAAATCGAAATTAAAAATTTTCCCCCATTTTCAGTAATGCATAGAAAATAATTAGTTTGACTTTTTAGAAATCGTGATTTATAATGAATTGTATAAAATTTATTAGTTATGCGTGAATCACTAAATGCTTTTATAATTAAGTGTAACATTTTCTAAATATTTATAAATAACTCTGTTTATAGGACGATGTACTTTTTAAATTTTCTAAAATATAACTATTCGGAGACTTTTCAGACGTTTTGAAAATTTAAATTATAGCGGAAATTGATTGTGTCAATAGTTTGTTTTTTATTTATTGTATTTAAAAAGGTGTCTACACACTGTTGAGTTGAAAAAGCAGTGAACAAAGCTTGCAATCCGTCAATGGCGCCAACTTATATGGGCATAGTCATTTTATATTGAAGTTTGGGAACACAGCAATTCTCACAGAACTTTTATATAGTTCATACTTAATAATGAAAATCGAAATTTAAAATTTTCCCTTTTTTAGTAATGCATCGAAAATACTTAATTGGTTTGACTTTTTAGAAATCGTGATTTATAATGAATTGGATAAAATTAATTATGCATGAATCATAAAATGCTTTTATAATTGTAGAATTTTCTAAATATTTATTTATAAATAACTCTTTTTAGGACGATGTACTTTTTAGATTGTCTAAAATATAACTATTCGGAGGCTTTTGAGACGTTTTGAAAATTTAAATTATAGCGGAAATTGATTGTGTCAATTGTTTGTTTTTTATTTATTGTATTTAAAAAGGAGTCTACACACTGTTGAGTTGAAAAAACAGTGAACAAAGCTTGCAATCCGTCAATGGCGCCAACTTATATGGGCATAGTCATTTTATATTGGAGTTTGGGAACACAGCAATCCTCACAGAACTTTAATATAGTTCATTCTTAAAATAATAATGAAAAATCGAAATTAAAAATTTTCTCCCTTTTTCAGTAATGCATAGAAAATACTTAATTAGTTTGACTTTTTAGAAATCGTGATTTATAATGAATTGTATAAAATTTATTAGTTATGCGTGAATCACTAAATGCTTTTATAATTAAGTGTAACATTTTCTAAATATTTATAAATAACTCTTTATAGGACGATGTACTTTTTAAATTTTCTAAAATATAACTATTCGGAGGCATTTCAGACGTTTTGAAAATTTAAATTATAGCGGAAATTGATTGTGTCAATAGTTTTTTATTTACTGTATTTAAAAAGGTGTCTACACACTGTTGAGTTGAAAAAGCAGTGAACAAAGCTTGCAATCCGTCAATGGCGCCAACTTATATGGGCATAGTCATTTTATATTGAAGTTTGGGAACACAGCAATTCTCACAGAACTTTTATATAGTTCATACTTAATAATAAAAAATCGAAATTTAAAATTTTCCCTTTTTTAGTAATGCATCGAAAATACTTAATTGGTTTGACTTTTTAGAAATCGTGATTTATAATGAACTGGATAAAATTGATTAATTATGCATGAATCATAAAATGCTTTTATAATTGTAGAATTTTCTAAATATTTATTTATAAATAACTCTTTTCAGGACGATGTACTTTTTAGATTGTCTAAAATATAACTATTCGGAGGCTTTTCAGACTTTTGAAAATTTAAATTATAGCGGGAATTCAGTAGTTTGTTTTTTATTTATTGTACAGTCAATCAGGGTAACTTTGAACCACGGGGTGTAACTTTGCACCACCTCCTATTTTTCAATATTTTTGACTCTAAAAGACTAAATAAACTCCAGAACTGTGCTCTGTTGGCAAGGTTTTAAACTGGGATTTCTACAATATATTTTAGAAAAAAAATTAGCAATATTATACACAATTAAATGCATCATCTATTTTTGTGAAGTACTATTTTCAAGGTAATTTTGAATGCTGTTTTGAAGTTGTTGTAATCTAATTAAATTTTCATAGTAAGTAACAATATACTCATTTATCAGACATATTATCTAAATGTTGTAAATGTGTTAATATTTTGTGATTATTTATTTATTAATAGTTAATAAAATGTAAAATAAGAAGGCACTAGCATTTTACCGCATTTTCAGGGGAATTTGAGCCTGCTCAAAGTTACACTGATGCTTATAATTTACTGATTATAGGTGCTACTGTCAAAATTTTCCCATATTTGCACGTATATTTTATATAAATGACGAAAGTGTGCATTAGATATAACATGTAAATATTTTCAATACAAATATGTGTAAAATACATAAAATTCATTTAGAGGCGTGATTAGGGGCGGAGCTACTCATATTTGACATTTCATACGTTCGACGCTTTTTATTCTTGTTTGAACTAGTACTTGTATGTATTACTGTAACTATGGATATATTATTGAGTTAAAACATTGAAAATTGTTTTTCACTGCATTTTTATGTTTTATATGAACAATAAACAGGTTTTTTTTTTTTTTTTTCTAAATGTTCATGGTTCTCTTCTTCCACTTTTCTTATGCCTGATATTTGTTGTAATATCATAAATTATACATATCTTGTGATGTTGGGAAATGTAAATTCGGAATCTTTATATATCTGAAAACATTTTTTTTGGTGTTTAAAGTTGTCCTGACTACAATACTTCATTTATAATGAGTTATTTTATATAAAAATTTATCATATGGTGCAAAGTTACCCTAAATGGCTGAGTAACTTTGAACCAGGTTAAAATCCATTTTTTATTGCTTTTATCCTTATTATTCCTTAATTTTTGATAGTCAAACAATAATTTAGGATCATTTCTTCTCTTTTATGCCCCTAGTTGCGACAATATTCTTCAAATAAGAGTGTGTCATATGAAAATAGAGAAAATGCGGATCAAAGTTACCCTGATTGACTGTATTTAAAAAGATGTCTACACGTTGTTGAATGAAAAAGCAGTAAACAGTTTGCAATCCGTCAATGGCTCCAACTTATATGAGCCTGTGGACCGCGAGCCCACCGAATTATTTTCTCTCCGTCTGACGAATTTAATTTGATTTAAGTAGAACGCCGATTATCCGAACAAGTCAGGACCAACGCTAGTTCGGATAAGCAAAAGTTCGGATAAACGAACAGACAGTTTAAGGGATGCTCCTGATTATACTAAAACCTTCACACTTTATCCGGAATTGGGTCAGACAGCTCCAGTTGGTGCTGGCGTGTTTAAAAATTCTTTTATTTTATTTTTTATTTATTTTTTTTTTTTTTACTTTTTTATTTAAAATTTTCTTTTTATCATCTTCTAAACTCCAGAGATTATAATTTAATCAAAAAAGTGTTTCATTGTTGCTTGCTTCAAAGAAGACATTCTTTTCAATGCTGCCATATGTCAAATTATTCTTAAATACGTTAGTTCAATAGGATCAGCATTTTTCTGCCGTTCGAGACATTTCATATGTTTCCAAACCTTCAAAGGCTTTATGCGATAGTTCTGGGTCATTTTTAGAGCATTCGTTTTGATTTTCTCCAATTTCTTTTTCGTTGTTACTGCTCCCAATCGGGGATTAGATTTCGCATGCTAAATCTGAAGGGAAAAAATATGAGAGAAACAATGTGTTTGGATAATTGGAAGTTTGGTTTTTAAAAAAATGGAGAGAAATTGGCTGTTCGGATTATTGAAAGTTCGGTTAAAAAACATTTTTGAGAGAAATAAGCTGTTCGGATAATGGGAAGTTCGGTTAATTGGAGTTCCAATAATCGGCGCTCTACTGTAATTCGTTATTTATTCATTTAATCGCTGAAATAATATTTGTTTTATTGACGCCCTCAAAATTTTGTTTGAAAAATAGTTAAGGACATCAATTAGACTTTCCTTCGGCGGATGTATAAATTAAATTTCTCTCAAAACCAAATTTCTTGCATATTTTGCCATCTGTTTTAATCTCTTGAACTGTAACTGTATTCTTTTTCATATTTAGTTTTTTGCACTTTCAATAGTTAGCAATTTTTGTTATTTATAATAAATATTAATATATGAGAACTTATGAGAATATAATTTAATAAAATTATTTAGTAAATTATAATTTTATATTTTGCTTGGCAAAAACGTAATTTAACTTCCAAATGTCATCTTTAGTCATTCGCTCCTCCCCCGTCTGTTTCCACAAACACATGTAGTAAGGGGTAAATTGTGTGCGTTATTTTATTCAAAAACCTTTGAGACGTCCCAATAATTTTCAAAAGTTGGCGCTACTGCAATCCATATTTCTGTGAAATATTTTTTCATCATTTACAGCATTTACTCTGTACTAGCCACACTAGTTTTGCGTACTTTGAACGAGGATCGCAATAAACAGTTTCATCAAAAAATATTTAGTGAAGCAAATCTGAAAAAGAGTATATTTTAAACATATCTATTTTTTTTTTTCATTTTTCATTAACATCTTCTTTAATGCCCGTTTGCGTTGTAATAAAACTATAACCTTAAAAAGGGGGGAAAACCAGATAAATTTAGAAAACTGGGGGCGATTTTCAAATGGAAAATGCAATACAGTATACAGTTGTTGCACCTGGTTTTTCGCATGGGTAGATTAGATAGAGCCACTAGGATTACTATAATCTAGTAATACTAGGGTATAGATCTGCACGGGCCCGGGCTTGGTCCGAGGCCCGTACCCGGCAAAATGAATGCGAACTTTCAAAGGGGCCGGGCCAGCAGAATTCGGACAATTTTTTCAACGCCCCGGGCCGGGGAAAAAAATTGACCGGGCCTTTAAACAAAATTTAGCGATCCTCAGCCCCGCTAATTAAACGAAACTGGTAAAGTATGGGCCATTTTCAATGAATGACTTTCGCTAGAATAAGTAAAGTATAAATGTACGTCACGAGTCGATGCTAGTTTGACACCATCAATACAGAAATGTAATATGTCCAGCGTAGAGATCGACACCGGGAAGTTACATAGTGTCTGAGCCTGGCTTAATTTTTTTTCAGCAGACTCGTGCCAGGGTTGTCAGTTTGGCATGCACTGCGGCGCTACGTGCAGTAAGTTATGAAGTCCAGGCAATAGGGGATTTTACTTGGCAAAATTAACACTAGTTCTGGATTTCGACTCACTTTGTTTTTTGGGTTGCTGAATCCGAATTTGTAACTTCCCACCAAAATGTCACTCGGCAACCCCCCAAAAAATTGATTTTTTGAAAAAATTTGGTTTTTGAGAAAAGCGCGCGGGGAATGTTCCAAGGCAGCCCCCTCTCTCCCCGTTTATCCTGCGTCATAATGTCATATATCCTATTTGTTGCAAATTTTGTCTAGTTTCTGAATTTCGTAATGCTTTTCCCCTAAAACAATAAGAAATTTAAGTTAAAAACTATTTTTGGGGGGGGGAGGGGGAGTTAAAAATTCGGATTCAGTGACCCCAAAAAATTAAAATAAACCTTATAGAGAAAGTTCGGAGGGGAGATGGGAGGGCGAATGTAAACGTGTGAGTGGTTAAGTGGCATTGCGCAACTTAGTCCACGCTGCACCGCGGCGCATGTTCCGAGGCAGCCCCCCCCCTCCCCTTCATTCTAAGTCATAATGTCATATATCTAATTTGTTGCAAATTTTGTCTACTTTCTGAATTTCTAGATAGTTTTTCCCTAAAACAATAAAAAAAATTATTTTAATAAAAACTTTTCTTGGGGGGCATTTTACCAAAATTTGGGGGGGTGGGGTTGCCTGGGGAAACTTTGGTGGGAAGTTAAATTCGGATTCAGCGACCCAAAAAACATAAAGTAAACCATTTTCCAGAACTTCCATTAATTTTGCTAGGCAGAACCCCCTATACGGCCGCTATTGCCTGGACTATAGACTCAGAATCGGGTAGTTGGGATAATGATGAAGATGGTGCTTAGGAACAAAAATTCCTTTAGAGAAAAAAAAGTCATTCAACTGAAAAAAAAAACAGTGAACGCATTTCTTTGAAATAGTGCTGATGACCAAGGGAAAACCTTACAAAAGAACTCATATACATTGAGAATGCAATTTGTGGAGCAGCTAAAAAAAATGATGCAAAGTAAAATATCTGATTTCTCTAAAGCATAATTTAGAAAACAGATTTCCAAATCATTGTAAATGAAAGAATAAAAGATGTTTTACAAAACTTAACCTTTATTTTATGCTGAATGTTTTGTTTTAGTCTTGCCCCGATTTAACGTTTTTCCGCATTTAGCGTCATTTCTTTATGGTCCCTTGAATAACGTTAAATCAGGGTTTCACTGTGTTATGTTTTCCATTATATATTTGCATCCAATCCATTTAATCCTATATACTATTTAACATTTTTTTTTTAAGTTCTTTTTTTCAAAGCAGTTTATTTCTTTCGTTCAGAAATATATTTTAAAAATAGTTAACAATTTGGTATGGAATAGCCTTTTTTGGGAGGGGGGGAGGGGGTGTTCAGGTTTATACTAATTTTTTGGTGACTGTCTTCGGATGTTGAATTTTAAGGTTGTTCTAAAAAAAAAACCTTTCATCGCTCAAAAACGCGAACTTTCTGACTCATTCTTATGATACATGCACGCATGAATATTAGTGAATTGTAATTGAACACCCCCCCCCCCTCCTTTTCCGACAAATTAATTACATTTTGAATTGTCTCCAGGATGGTAGTAGTCTTTTTCATTTCTTACTCTGCCACGTCCAGAAATTTGGTTCAAAACGCCAACTTTGATAAAAATAAAAATCGCATTGAAAATCACATTAAAAATCGCTAAAATTCAAAAATGGCGGATTGCAAAATTTTCTTTATTTCGATAAAAATTTGAAACCAGATTCCTTTTCCAAATGTCAAAAAACCGACTTGCGATTTTTAGTGCTCTTTTTTTTTTAATCCCATTTAGAAATCACTAAATATTCAAAAGTTGCTGGGGGCAAAATTTACTATAATGGGGTAAAATATTGTAATCTGAATTCTTGTTCACCGATTATTCCAAAAGTATGCGACCAATTCTTGTTTTTTTTTTTTTTTAATTGAAAGAGGATATTTTCGAATTGGTCCCATTTTTTAATTTCAACAAAATTGGTTCTGTATATATATATATATATATATATATATATATATATATATATATATATATATATTTTAGAAATTCAACAAAAAAACATACATTTTAAAATATTTCATTTACAGCAATTTTCGTCTTGAGGTATATTACTTTGTAGTAGTTTTTGAAAAAGTTAAAAGTTTATATTATTATTAATAAACTGTTACTTAATATTTTTCAGGATTTTAAAGCTGTAGGTTTTTATCAAACGAAATGGAATTCATCGCAAATTTAGAACAATCACAGTAAGTATAAATATTTTAAGTTGATTTGAAATTATTTTTTTCTCTTTAAAAAAAAAAACTCTTAACGAATTTCAGGAACTCCACGGGTCTAACAGAAGAGAAACTCAAGAATTTAGAGAAGAGGTTTAAAGATGCTGTTGGAGACAAGGATGAAATCGATTTAGAACGATTCAAGAATATAGTACAATCAAAAAACGTAAGTAAAAATGCCAAAAAGCTTATTTTCGGTGTTCCGAACGAGACTTTTTTTTCTTCTTTAGCAGTGTTCTCGAAAATAATACAAAGAGGTATGATTTTTTTTAACAGATCATTGTTCTTCCGGCCACCCCCCCCCCTGAATACTAGGCCCCCCTGAGCGCTGACACAAAAATGGCGGCTGCCAAAGGCGGATTTTTTTTTTTTTTTTTTTTTTTTTTTTTTTTTTTTTTTTTTTATTTCAGCGTGTGTTCGGTCCCTTAAATATTCGTACCAATAATTTTTAAGTTTTTTACCCTTTATTTTTCTGAGATTAAACAAGTCAGAGAAATCTTTAATAAAATACTGGTGTCTACACTTAAGGGGCCGTACCTACGTTAAAAAAAATCCGCCTTCGGCAGCCGCCATTTTTGTCTCCGCGGTCAGGCCTAGTATTCAGGGGGCGGTGTTCCGGTACGTATTATATACAGTTTGTCCGGTGGTATCCGAACACAGGATGATTTCGTAATTTTAAGAAAAGCAATTTCTATCTTTTAAGTATTTGTCACTTTGTTGATAACGTCTGCAAATTTCGTTTTTAGGGTTTCGTTCATCTCACGAACCCTTTCAGTCTCGCTTCTCTGTCTGTCCGTCACACGTTCGGTCTCGGAAACTATTTAAGTTACAGACTTTATTTTTATTTATTTATTTATTTTTACATAGAGCTGAATACCCCCTGCCACACCCAAAATCATAAAATTTTGAAAAAGTCTTATATTATTGGTTTTTATGAATTCGATCATTTACATAATCTACTACGATATTACATAATCTTAATTTTGACTGTTTCATTCCTAGAAGTTATAGCCCAGTTGGTAAGGTCATTGGGTTCGTATGTATAAGGTTGATAGTTCAAATTAGGGATTGACCGAATACCGAATAGTCGATTCGGTATTCGGTGGTTCGGCATGTAAACCGAATATTCGGCTTCGGCCGAATACTTTTAAGTATTCGGCCGAATAATTGTGGATAAGTATTTTTTTTAAAGTAAAAGAATTTTCTTTTAATTAGAAGTAAAATAGGCTAAACAATGAGTTTTAATATTAGGTGCATGAGTTCAGACTTCAGCTGCACTACAAAAAACCAAGTCAAAGGCCATTTTTAATTAAAAAAAAAAAAACTTTTTCCTTTCTAAAATAGTCTACATAGCCGTGAAATCAAAACAACTGTCTACAATAGAGGAAAAAAAATAAGGAAGATGGGCATCTATCCCTTATCATTTAATTTTAATTATTTCTACATTAGTTTTCTTAATTTAAATTTGTTTAATGTGTATTTTCTTTAATATACACATCAAATAAGTATATCAGAGTTCATCTCTGTATATCTAAGGTATATATTAAAGAAAATACACACATCAAATAAGTATACCTATCCTATAGCTTTTATTATCATTAAATTAAAATCGCTCAAATTTGTTATCTTCATAACCACAATGTTAAAATATTAATCAAAATATAAATATGTATCAGTAATTTGACAGAAAATATAGTTAAATGTACATATTGATATAATACTTTTTTGTATTTGAAAACATTCCTATTCAATATGTTTATAATTAGACTTAGACAATCAGTAAATCAGCTTTGACAACATTGTTTCTTTTCATTTGAATGAACTTTTGTTTTTCTGACAATTCTTATCCTTAATAACAGCCTGTATAGTTTAATATTTTCATAGGTTCTTTAGGGTATAGTGATAAAATAATAAAAAAATAACTGATGGGTTAATGAATTTGTGAGTGGAAAGAAGTCATTAAATTTTTTTTGTGTAAATTAGATTTAAGAATAAAAATATAACTGAATTAAATTATTAAGAATTTAATGTTAATTAAAATTTATTAAAAAAGCTAATATATGCAAAAATGTGTATTGTAAATTTTTAAGTATTCGGTTGCCGAATACCGAATATTCGGTGTACACTTTGACCGAAGCTTCGGTATTCGGCAAATTTGCTGCTTCGCTCAATCCCTAGTTCAAATCCCACCGATTTAAGTTGAAAAATTTCAAAACTTGAATTTTTTTTTGCGGAATTTCTTTTTAAATGTAAATTTGCGAAGTATTATGCGTTCCTCTCCCCATCCCCCTAAAAAAAGAAAAAGAATAAACATTTAAAAAAAATGGAATTTCATTGCATTTTTTTAAACTTAAATTTGTAATTATTTTAGCGGAATTTCTTTTTAAAAATAAATTTGCAAAGTATTGTGTGTCCCCCGCCCCCCCAAAACAAAGAAATGAAAAACCCTTAAAAAAGAAACTTTTAAACTGATTAAGGTCAGAGGAACAAATATTGGATTCCCCTGAGTAAATATTTTTTTGTTTGTGCTGCAGGCAATTTTTTGAAATAATAGATTTCTATGGACAATTCTTTTTCAAGTTACCTACATGATTATTGAGGAATTGAAAGGTATTTTTTAATTTTATTTCGAATTTTAATCTGTTTTTAATATAACATTCTTTTTTGGCGCCATCTAGAGAGTTTTTAATACGGATTTTTACTGAATTATTTCAGCATTTTAAATAAGTTTTAAACAATTTTTTTACTTTTAGAAATATTTATTTACATCTCCGCTAAATTTTTAAAATGGATGAATTTAAAAATGTTCGTTTTTTTTAATTTTATTTAAATAATTTTCTAGAATATTTTTAACATGATTAAAATATGTATTTTTTTAATTATTTTAAAATTAAATGTAATGTGCTGCCATTTATGTAAGAATTTGATAATTATAAATTAACAATTTTGATTTATTAATTTAGGGATAGTTTTTTAAAAGCTCGGAGTCGGCCCATTTTTTAGCGAAAGAGTCGGAGTCGTCCATTTTACAAGCAGGTCTGCGTTGTCGGAGTCGGCCCATTTTTAAGCGAAAGAGTCAGAGTCGGATCTGTTAAAATTCCCGGAGTCTGAGTCGTCCATTTTTCCCACCGACTCCGCAGCTCTGTTTAAAAGAGATATTAAACGAAACCCTCTGTGCGATCTTCGATCACACTTACCCTTTTGTTTTTAATTGGACGGTACGATTGGTTAGATTGCTTTCGTGTTTTCTGTAGATTGCTATCATTTTGCGACGAACGTTTGAAATCATTCTTGCTTATTCCTTTCGAATAAATTGCAAAATAATTTTTCCGACAAGGTATTTTAATTGGCATAACC
Source organism: Maratus speciosus (assembly GCA_963932465.1). Classification (NCBI taxonomy): domain Eukaryota; kingdom Metazoa; phylum Arthropoda; class Arachnida; order Araneae; family Salticidae; genus Maratus; species Maratus speciosus. The sequence continues at coordinate 500,002,608 of OZ010788.1, forward strand.
TGTGGGGTGGGGAATTTCTAGAAAATCTTACCAGCCAAGTATTTACTTTACCAGCCAGCAAAATGCAATGTACAGTTGAAAATTGTTATGGCAAAAGTTACGCAACTGCAAAAATAGTTGACTACAATGCATTTTCATAATTTTTTTTTAAATAAAATTAAATATATACAAGAGAGGACTGCTTAATATAGAATAGAACTTAATACCATGGGGTCATTCCATTTCAAATCAACGAGAAAAATGTAATTTTTGGACCTTGACATCTCAGATTTCTATAATTTTTGGTTTATAGTTTGTATCCATGGAGTATATGAAAAATCTAATTTTTTATTTTTTTTTCCCTTAGCGGTTTATTTTTTACGGAATTTTAAAAATGGTCAAAAGTACCAAATTTAACCAAATTCTCAACCACAAAATCCTCTATAATTCTTTAAAAAATTGGGATAGAGAGTTAAGTTATATCTTATTTGAAAGATCTTTTAATGGGCTTTAATATGATATGCAACACTAACTATTTTGAATAAAATAATTTTTTTGACAAATTTTCAAAATTTTTGAATTTTAATTTTTCAAAAACACCATTTTTGATTTTTTTCAAAAAAATATGATAATCTTTGACTTTTTGGCTACAAGTATGCAAAATTTCAAGATGGAGAAATGGTGGGATTTCGAGCTATTAATTTTTGAATAAGAATTGTTTATTGAAACTTTTCAGGGTTAACTGGTACCTTATACCTGGAAATAAGGAGTTCTATATTTCTACTCTTTTTATAAGTAATTACTTGAAAGAATTTAAGTTGAAACTGGTGTGAAACAATAAAAACTAAAATATCTTCTTAAAACACCATTAAACAATTTAAAAAAAAAAAAATAATGATGTTTTAATAAGATTTTTGAGCTCTTATTTACTTGAAATTCTAATATATTTGGATGTCTTACTTAATTACAATTTTACTTTCTTGTTTTTAGTTTTGGTTTCAGTTGACTGTAGCCATTCAACTGTAGCCATTCAGGTTGGAGAGGCTTTTTATTTTAGTTTAATCAGACCAGTCAGAGAGGTATTTTTTTTTTAAATTTATGTTTGCATTGCAACTGCACTGCAATTTTTTTACTTGTGCACTCAGTGATATAAATTCTGCATTTAAACAATTTTTGTAAAAGTGTGTCCTACATTAATTTTCTTTTAACTAGGGGGGAGGGGCTCAGCCCCCCCCCGCCTGCTCGCTACGCTCATCAACCCCCTTTGTAATCACTTCGCTGTTCTGTTCGGTATCGCGAAGCCATCCCTATCTTCTAGCCAACCCCACATGTAATTGTTTCGCGTTTCCATTCTGGATCGCTTTGCGATCCCTTATTTCCTATGCCTTCAATTTTTAGGTTCCACTTGGTTAAAATACGCTCCACCCTAACTCTTGACAATTTTTTTTCCTATCTCCGAGCTCATAATCATTAGAGCTTACTGAGTTTCATAATTATAAGAATTATTAAATATAAAATCATTAAAAAAGGTAAAATTTATTATAATTTATTTGAATGATTGCAAATTAAATAAATCTATAATTAAATAAATTATAAATTAATAGAAAATTTAAAATATTGTAAATTTTAAAAATATGTTAAATTTAAAAAGCAACAAATTTATTGAAATTATTGAATTTTTTTTTCTTATCTTTGTAATGAAGTCGATAATTTGTAGTTACAGTAAATAATCTTATCATATAAACCTCCTCTCCTCTGAAATTTTCACTTTGCCACCAACATATGTGTAAAATTATATATATATAAATATTTTCTCCTATCTTTTTTATAGTAATAATAATTAATCTACATACCCTCCCTCATAAAAAATAGCAGAAGGCAATCTAAACGCAGATGACACCCCCCCCCCCCCTTCTCATTAGTTAATGTAAATTATTTTCTTTCTGTAAAAATCACTTTTGCCATCGACCCCTTAAATAAGTCTATCGAAATGCAGAAGATTCATCCCTTTCCCCAACCATCTTCTCTACTTTCACGGTTTTCGCCAAGCACAATTACTGCTAAGAAAAGTCAGAAAGCTCTGACTAATCAGATGCATTTTGAGGTATCTATGCAGATTTTCATTGGTTCATTTCAAAATCGTTTGGCACATTCCCAAATCGTTATTATTATTTTTTTTTACATATAGAAGGATGACTATTTAATAAACAAACTTCATTTTACTTTAATCAAACGCTTTAACAAAGAAGTCTTGAATTACTACTATTAATGATGTCAGAAGATAAGAAAGACTGGGCATTATTTTCTGTTAAATGCTGCAATTTCTATAAAGGTTGGTTGTATTGAGTTTTATGGCACAAAATCCCTTTAGGGACATGCTGTGCCAAACAAAGAATAAAACAAAAGTGAGTTTAAGAAAAAGACATAATTAAATGAGTTAAAATGGAAATAGAAAAGCTATATAGATGAGGTAACCCATCCAGATCAATCCCTATAAAGAAACAATTCATTCAAAATCAGGCAAACTTAGGAATGTAACAACTTGGTAGTGCAGTTTAAGATTTAATATTCAAAAGGGCATGAAAATATGTGATGGCTGTAGAAATAAACTATCAAAAGATAGAAGTGCCAGGTCAAAACACTCTTCACTTACTTGAAAACATGTGCTTGGTAATGCTAAACCTATGGGCAGGCTGTTTTCGAATTTCTCATTTAAATTTGAATATTTTTAAACGATTTTTTTTTTTCATAAGATAGCTGAGGTCAATCTTTAATAGGGAATTTTTTTTAATTTTGATTTCGGTTGCAGATTTTTTTAATAAAGGTACTGTAACTTTCGAAACCGGTCCGAAAGTGAAAGTACCTTTATTAAAAAAATCTGCAACCGAAATCGGAAAATTAAAAAATAGACATATGAGAGATCGACATCAACTATCCTATGCAAAAAAAAAAATTGTTTAAAAATATTCAAATTTAAACGAAAAATTCGAAAACAACCTGCCCATAGGTTTAACTTTACCGATCAGGTTCTTTCAAGTGAATGAAGAGTCCCCTTAAGGGCAAATTATATAATTATATTTTGAGAAATATGCTTTAGAAAATTTTCATGCCTTAGAACTAAATTTGCTTAGAATCAAACTCTGAAATTTTTAATGAAAAAGAAGTCTGAATTATGTATGGAAAGAAATTGTACAATTGTTAATTTTCCCCTGATACTTGAAATTTTTCATGTATAACTCATATTTAAAAATTAATAGTTCATAACCCCATCATTTATCCATCTTGAAATTTGGCATACTTGTAGCCAAAAAGTCAGATTAACATATATATATTTTTTAAAAATTAAAGATGGTGTTTTTGAAAAATTTAAATTTAAAAATTTTGAAAATTTGTCAAAACATTTATTTTACACAAAATTGTTAGTGTTGCATATCATATTTAAAGCCCATAAAAAGAGCTTTCAAATGAGATATAACTTAACTCTCTAGCCCAATTTGTTAAAGAATTGTAAAGGATTTTGTGATTGAGAATTTCGTTAAATTTGGTACTTTTGGCAATTTTTAAAATTCCGTAAAAAAAAAATCCGCTAGGGGAAAAAAAATAAAAAAAATTAGATTTTTCATATACTTCATGCATACAAACTATAAACCAAAAATTATGGCAATCTGAGATGTTGAGGTCCAGACCCCACGTTGATTTGACATGGAATGACCCCATGTTTACATCGCAGTAATTTGGAAAGTTGCAAAATATAGCTAACTAGTAAAAAATATAAAGTTTTCGAGATATCTGTATATCAGTTTTCGAGACTACCTAAAAGTTCACTCGCTCTGTCAGAAAATTCACTCGCCAGTGGCGAGTAAAATGTGGTTCCCCACCCCTGCATAAATACTTCATCGGTCGTCCATTATCAAGAGGCCAGTCTCTAAAAACACTGATTTTGTTTAAAATTATCTTTACGACCAAATCTGATCTGATGCATTTTAAATTTTCTAATTCTTTTTTCTAATTGGGGTTGAATGTTTTCTCATTTTTTTTTTTTTTTCCAGACGTTCTTTGTGGAGCGAATTTTTCACGTCTTCGATGAGGACAAATCTGGAACAGTATCCTTGGAGGAATTCATGAGAGTTATGAGATGTTTCGCCCAGCAGAGTCCCGCAGAAAAGTTGCGCTATCTCTTTGATGTCTACGATTTGAACAGTGAGAATATTTTTCGCTATCTTTGAAACTATTCTAATAAAATATAATGAAATAGTCTCACTTAGTAACACTAGAAACTCTTAAAATTGTGATAATTGTAGAAACATTAGGTAGCGATTTAATGTGATTTTTAAAAAAATCCAGTTTAAATTCAACTTATTTAATAAGTCAGAAGCTACAGAAAATCCTTTTAAGATGCAATCTCAACTCCATTTTAACCCTTTCGCGGGCGGTGTCTTTAAAAAAAGACACCTAATTTTTATTTTGCTGGCACCCAGAATGTTTAATTGAATTTTTTTTTTTTTTTTTTTTTTATAACGTACTTGAATGGTGATGCGAAGACCTTTTGCCGAGGAGCGCGAGATTTATGTCCCACACCCCCGGATACTGAGCACATGAGGTAGTTGACAAGGTGCGTTTCCTTCGGCAGCAGTGGAAAATAAAAAGAGGGGGAGGCTAAGATTTAAGTTCTTAAGTTCAACAAACAAAAAAATAAAAAATCAAATAAGAAATAAGCATATTAAATGGAAAATTTGAAAAGGGACGGGGAAAACATTTTATAAGGTTTACTTAAAAATACACTAAAATGCTTTGCCTAGTACCCCTAAACAGCTGAAGCTCCCCTGGGTTAAGCAGGTTCGTATTTCCTAATAAATTCGTTTATAAATTCTGGTGTCAGTATCATTTCATCAGTTTATAAACAGAATTACTCCGCGTCGGAAAGGGTTAAATTCCGTTTTAGACTTGCCCCCACCAGCGGCCGAGAGGTTCTGCTCTCGAAGCTGGTAGACGAGAGGTGCTGGGTTCGAACCCAATCGCGCCCGTCGGCCTAATCGTTTGGAGTTTTCCGTGGTTTTCTTCAAACCTTTAATTACCTCGCGTTAATACGAGTTCTATTCCCTTAGAAAGACCCCCACGGAAGGCACCCCTCCCCCCTTTGAGCCTATATTCCTCGTGTTGATAATTGGCCCTCGTGAACACAATCAATCAACCCTTTTAGATACAAGTTCTGTGAAAATTGTCTTATTTCGACATTACCATGAAATTTTCAGTTTCAAAGTTTCTGTTATTGAAAGTTTCTGCTTTCATTGGTTTTACTATAACTCTGCATTACACATAAAATTTAAATAATATATACACATTGTATTAACACTTTCTTAAAATTTCAAACCTAGATGACGGTACTATTCAATTTAATGAATTGCGCAACGTGATCAGTGAATGTATGAAAGAAAATGGGCTGAAATTCCAGGAGTATGAAATAGATGAACTGACCAGAATGCTGTTTGAAGACGCCGACACAGATTGTAGTGGATCTATAAATTTCGAAGAATTCAAAAATCAACTGGAGCGATATCCAGCATTCTTGGAAAATTTAACCGTCAGGTAAATGTTTATACTATTACATCATTCTGCTGCTAATAACAATAACTAATTATTGGAGGCAACTGGTATACAAAAATGGCTAAGTCGGTGGAAACTAGTTTCTAGAAATTTGGACTTGGCGGATTAAAAAAACAATTACACGGTTGGTTGGTTCAGCAATTTGATTATTTTTTTTTATTTAAGTCCATTGAAATATACATATAAATTCCAAAGAAGTTTCCTATTCATAAACTCGTTAAACTTCCTTAGCAAGTTGGTAACTTTTTTCACATAAGCCTCTTGTATTCTCAGCACCTTGCCTCATTCATGGTATTTAAACACTTTTACTAAAAGAATAAAACTTTTTTGGTACTTTTGGGTTATAGCGGCCTCCACAATTACGGTTGCATCTACGATTTCGTCAAAATCATCGCACAGCTTACCCTATATATGCATCATATACGCATCTATAACTTCAAACATTCGTATGTGGCATATATTATTTACGTCTTATATGCCATATATACATCATCATATACACTTCATATGACTACAACTGGACCATATGCGTCACGAAATATATACATCATATACACTTCATATGTCTATAACTGCACCATACGCGTCACGAAATATTATATAAATTATATATTATCTCATATATGCTTTATAATTTGGCGAAATATTTTGGTCGCTTGGTAATTCATCATCGGCCTCCACAATTACGGTTGCATCTACGATTTCGTCAAAATCATCGCACAGCTTACCCTATATATGCATCATATACGCATCTATAACTTCAAACATTCGTATGTGGTATATATTATTTACGTCTTATATGCCATATATACATCATCATATACACTTCATATGACTACAACTGGACCATATGCGTCACGAAATATTATATGCCATATATACATCATATACACTTCATATGACTAACTGGACCATATGCGTCACGAAATATTATATGCCATATATACATCATATACACTTCATATGACTAACTGGACCGTATGCGTCACGAAATATTATTTGCCATATATACATCATATACACTTCATATGTCTATAACTGCACCATACGCGTCACGAAATATTATATAAATTATATATTATCTCATATATGCTTTATAATTTGGCGAAATATTTTGGTCGCTTGGTAATTCATCATCGGCGGCCGCTATAACCCAAAGTCTAGCCTCCTTTACCTTTATTGCTATAACATTAAGTAATGCTTTATACTAGGGATGCACCGAATATTCGGTATCTATTCGGTATTCAGCCATGTTACCGAATATTCGGTTTGGCCAAATATAAAACTATTCGGACTGCCGAATATTTGGCCAAACCAAATACTTAAAACAACTTTTAAAACATAATTTTAAAAACCTTACACAATTTCTACTTTTAACTGTCAACTTATAAAGATATTTAGAACAATTAGAAACAGAATCGTATTGAAATAAAAGAGACTGTTTTTACATTATTTATTTGCTGTTTAAGTATTATTTAAGAAAATTAACCGATCACGAGGATTTTCATAGGAATTATGTACAAATGCAAGTTCCTGAACATTGTCCAGTAAATAATCTGTTTCTTGTAAAGATATTAAGAACCTTTACAATCTCTGAAAATGGTCGCTCACTCCCGACACCAATCTAGAATGCATTTAAAAACTTCCTTGGTTAAGGGTGTATTCGAAAAAAAAAAAAAAATCCATCCTCGACAGCTCGAAATGTTCTGAGACGTTTTCAGGCTCATTTCTAAAAGTAAAAACATGAAACTGGCTAAGGTGATTTTTGAAGAGATGTATAACGGGTCGTGTCATTTCATTTTTCGCTCAATTCATTAAATTTGATTTTTAAGCCATTATTTTTTAGTATGACCATTTTTTCATTCCCAGATCTCCCGCTTCGGAAAATTCGGTTCAAAACGCCCACTTTGACAGCATTTTTTACAATATTTTCTGTCTTTATCAAAAAATCGTCAACCACGGCATATTATGTAGTTTCTAAATAAGAGAATTTGCCAGTTTGATGCGTTTGAGAGCAAAAATGAATTTAAAAATGAATCAGAAAATTTTGGCAGTTTGGATTGGGATACACCCTTAATCAAAGGGAGTAGAACAGTTATTCTTGCTGAGTTGCCATCATATAAAATTTGAATAGGTAGTATTATTTATTTACTTCTGTTTTAGTCTCTTCCTGATAAACAAATAATATATGGTCTTGTACAATTTTTCTTCCAATTTTCAATTTCTCTTTGATTTTAAAATGTTTGTTTTAGAATTTAAGAAAATTTTACTCATTTGTTTTAATTCACAGAAGAAGCCATGAAATTTAAAATTTTATTAATTAGAAAAGTTTTATAACTATCCTAAAGCAGATTTGTTTCAGCATAAAGTTTACTTGAAAAAAAAACTCTTATTTATCAAAATGAAAGTTTCTGTTTTAAATATTATGTAAAATTGTTTTAAAATTTAACATTTTAATGCCTTTAAACTTTGAAATATAAAAGTATTCGACAAGCCGAATGTTCGGTATTCGGCCTAACAGTTACTATTCGGCAAGCCGAATATTAGGTATCTCCGAATATCACTATTCGGTGCATCCCTACTTAATACAAAACATAAATGTCTTATCTATACTAAAAAAAGAAAGCTTTGCTCTGTGTGCGATTGCTAACAAAATCTACGCCACGTACGAAGCTGAAACTTTTTGTGAGGCTAGCCCAAAGTGTCTCCTGATGGACTTTGAGACTCATAATTTTAAATTTCTAATAAGTTATTAAAGGTGCGAATTCATGACTTTTCTGGAACCGAAGGAAAAGGCAAAGAAACACACCCGACATCTGTTTCAATCGTTCAGAGGGGAAGAGTCAGACTGTTTGTCAGATGTTTCAGGAAATCGTCTGACTTTAAAATCACAGGTAAAGAAGAATAGACTGATATTTTAGAGCATATTGAAATTTCAAAAACTAATTGAGGTAGAAATTTCAAATTTTGAATACAGGCAGAATAGATAGGTAGAATAATATTCTTTCATAAATTCGAAAAATCAAGAAATTTGGCCAACAACTTCCGGAAATATTAAATAAAATCTCTTTAATAAACGCGCTTTTTTTTTTTTTTTTTTTTTTTTTTTCATTTCCAAGGAACATTTGGATGGTTTTGTTAAATTTATTTCTGCTTCAGAGGCATATTCAATTAAACTTTTTTATTTTATCTAAAAATAGATTTTTAAAGGGAAAAAATATCCTGTCAGAAATTATTTAAATCTTGGTGTTTTTTCCAATAATCATCATTAAGTTCGAAACAAAACTAATCAAGTTACCTATTTTCAGATATTTTATAACGCATAACTTTAAGGAAGGGGGGGGGGGGGGATAGCGAACAAATTTTATAAATCGTAGCGTTTTTTACAATAAATATCATTATTTTAGATCTGTTTTTTCTTTTTTTTTTACGGAGCTTTCGGATACATATTTTTTATAACATATAAAAATTTCTAAAAGGAAGGGGTGGACTTGAAAATAAAAATGTATTGACAATGGATTTATAAAGAAACACTAGTTTTGTTATATTTGCGGTGATTAGGAGGGGGGGGGGGTACTTTTGATTAAATATGGAAATTAGTCCGCATGACATATATTATGATAGACTAGCTGGCTTCGCCCGCATCGGGTTTTATTTCATTTCAAAGTATCTCGAGTTCGATGGAACCCCCGATGACAACGGGGTTTGGTTCATTCAACTTGATTGCCTTGCATATTTTAGTTTCATTCTCCATAGGATCAACTTTAACGAACGGAAAGCTAACCGTTTTCCGGTTAGACAGGGAAGATATTTCATAAAATACTCAAAGTTGATGTTTTGAATCTAATTTTCAGACGCGACAGAGCGGGAAAGGAAAAAGAGCTGATGTCATGAGACAATCACTTATAACTCAAGATGTTATTCATTTATCAGAAAATAAGAAGAAAAAAACGGTTCGATTACAAATCACTTCAATAATCACACCTGCATGTATCATGCTTTTACGTTTAAAAATGAGTCCAAACATATGTCATAGTTTCGCATTGTTGAGCGGGGAAAATATATTTTTTTGAGAACTGCCTTAATGCGGAAGGATAGAACAAGTGAATCATTTGGGGATGGCTAAGCAGGGGTATAGTGGAGAGTATATGGCGTATACTTTCTGTATTTTTTTAAGGAGCTCCGTATACCCTCTGTTTCTCAAATAAAACTATAGCGTAGGGGAAGACGGGGTACAATGAAACACGGGGTACAATGAAACATTACTTGTAAAATCAGTCAAATTTGTCATAGAGAGTTGCAGTTTATATATATGTTATACAACTATATGTTCCAATTACTGATGTGATTTGGATACATTCACACTTCTACAACAGTAGCAATAGAAGATTATTGCTTTTACGCCATTGAAAGTAACTTTCTTTACTAAAAGTAATTTAGTTTCTTTTTCCTTGTTGTTATATGTAATAATTATTTTTTCTATACATTGTTATCTTTGGGTTGTTGTCTTCATACCTCCAAAACCAAACTAAAAAAAATAAATATTAGAAGTTTGAAAATAATTTTTTATTTAGTAACCTCAGTGCGGGGTACAATGAAACATGTTTTATTATAGTAATAAAAGTAGTAAATAGAATATATTAGAAGTAAGAGTAGGAAAACAGAAAAAAAAAAAGTTTTGTTCTAGCCAGGTCAGTAAAAAATGCTCTTGTTAATCAATTAAAAAATAGAAAGAGAAAAAAAGGTGAGAAGGGATTGTTTTGTAAACAAACTCTGCCTGCTACAGACTCTGATGATGATGCAGATTTTTTTCCAGGCCCAGCTGGCCATCGAGGTACTAAGAATGAGATATTCACACACAACATGTATGGCACAAGCAGAATCCGTATAAATGAAAACATAAGGAAATATATACTGTTGGAGAAATCATACACTTAAATGAAGTCAAATGTGAAATACTTGATATAAAGACTCCAACCTAGGTTTTTTTTTTTTTTTTTAGAAACTTACATTTAAAAAAAAAACTCATTCTGTTGAAACTACCACCCCATATTCCTTCAGGATCAACTGAAATATAAACAGAAATGCTAATTTTTGAAACTGACTTGTGCCAATTTAATGTAAAATGAAAGGTATTTCTTAAACTAATAGAATTTTCTTATTTTTCATCTTAGACTATAATATTTTTATCAAGTTCCTTATTAATCAAGTTTTGTTTTTGTATTTATCTCATTTTTCATAAAATAAACTATACTGCGTGAAAATTGCTTCTATCATTTGGAGTGTTTCATTGTACCCCAGTATGTGTTTCATTGTACCCCGGCATACGGGGTACAATGAAACACTGTAAGACATTTATTTTTTGTTATTTTTCAAGCATAACGATATTGTTTAGAACCTAATAAAAATTTATTTAGATGGGGAAAATACAAGATTAAAAATATGCATTAATTATATTTTTGTGCATGCAAAATTGTGGATAGGAAAAAAAAATTAGTAAATTTTGTTTCATTGTACCCCGTCTTCCCCTATACTCTAGGCGTGACGTTCATGACTTTAGCGTATACCATCATCCGATATTTTTGCGACTACAACACTGTGGCTAAGGTGGCAACTACTTCATGCCCTTGGCCGCATGTGTGGACGTTTAGTTTTTTTTTAAATAATTACTGTCAATAATACAAGAACAAAAAATTGATAATTTATTCAGTACAATATCCCTTAACAAGAGAAGTACAAATTTTATGGTTTGGCTGTTTTTATAAAAAATGACTTTTTTATATATATAAAAAAAACTAAAAGTCATATGTGGCTAAGAGCGTGAAGAGGTTAAGGAATGATATTTTAGTGTGTATTGGTCCTCGTACACCTCAGACCAGACTCTAAAAGAATACTTCAGAAATGACACAAAAGCTAAAATAACATGCCAATTTTGATTACAATATACACTAGCATAAAATAAACACTTTAAGCAATAATTAAAATTAAGTCCGGTACAAAACAACTGTTGCAATCTATACCCGTAGAGAAGAGTGAAATAAAATGAAGAAATCAAGAAGTAAATTAACATCTATTTAAAGTAGAATGAAAAGATAGGAATAAACTTAATTATACTGAGTAAATATAAAAAATAAATAAATAAAAGGGCATTGATCAAATTGACCATTTTAAAACAAATACAGTAGAACTCCAATTATCCGAATCAATTGGGACCGGACCAAAATTCGGATTAATCAAAAATTCGGATAATTGGATTTTTTCCGAAAAAAGTACCTATTTTAATTAACTACTGTATGTATGTTGAAAATGGGAGAAAAAAAAAACTATTTTTAAAGAAAAAGAGCTTTTAATTCCAATCTTAAGCCCAAATTCCTTGCCCAAACAACGCGAAACTTTGATACATTTTCTCAATCATTTTTAAACGTAAAGGCATAAAATTGGCACACGCCTGACTATTGAAGCGGTTTGGAATGGAACTGTATTTTCCGTTTTTTGATTGATTAGTTACCTATCGAGTTATAAGCGACTGTTCTCACGTTACGACTGACATGTTTCTCCTTTCCTGCGCTGCCGCGTCTGGAAATTATATTTAAAACGCCAAATTTTTGAGAGAGATTCTGCCTTTACCAAAATATAGAAAACACCATTCGTTTACTGAATAGAATACGTGTCAATTTCATACGTTTCCGAACAAAAAATTAAAACTCCTTTGGATTTAAGAACAGTATTAAAAATGTAATTTCATCTGTTCACATCAAAATCAAAAGGAAATCCCCCCCCCCCCCCCCGAAAAAGATTTTAAAATGTCTCCCTTGGTATAGAGTAAGATTTTAAACTCTGATCCATATGTCAATAAAATTGTTCTAAATTGAATGGTGCAAGAATACAATTTTGTATCATTGGCGTGTATAAGAAATTCGAAATATGTATAAATAAGCTTCTAGTGCTAAATTATTACTCAAGGAACAATAAGTTTTGATAAACTTTAGAAATATTCTGAAAGAAAATTTAAACATAAAATTTATCCGCTTGTAATATTAAGTTATTTGAAAGTTAATATAAGAATCAAATTAAACCAAAGTTATTTAAAACAAAATTTACTATTTTGTTATTTTCAACGCCATCTCCCACATTTCTTTTAAATATACTATATAAAAAAAGTTCCGATTTGGATAATATTTGGCGCGAAATAGATGAACATTGAAAAAAAGTAATTAAAAAAAAATTAAAATTTGTATTAAACTTACGCTTTCGTTTAACGTCTAAAGTTTTGGCCATTTTAATCCAATACAAGGGTTATCCAGTAGAAATTGAACAAATAAACAGAAATTGTAGGAGGTAGGTCTCAATCAGTATTGCAAAATAATACACCTGCGAACGGTAAGTTTGAAAACATTTTATAGGTTTACCAGAAAGATAAAATGTTAAAGCTGGCGTTCGGCTTTGTTCTTTCTCCACACAATCGTAATTCACATAGCTTGCTCAGGGGAAAATGCTAAATGTAAAAATTACTATTATTGATATTTACTAAATTATTTTTGTGTGCAGCATCTCAAAAATTATGGGAGGTGCATTTTCAAATACTACTCTGAATAATTAGGGTTATTAATGCATCATATGCGGGTAATTTCTCGAAGATGAGCAAGAAATTTATGTACAAAACAGAGATGAGCTTCGACTCTCCCTCTTTTCCAGAGGCGTCGCGATGGGGGGGAGCCTCCCTTTGCAATATATGTGAACTTGAGAAATTTGAGCTTCGAGTTGGGAAATTCCAGATTTTTGAAACTTTTTTTTTAATAATAGTAAAAAAAAAAAAAAAAACTTTTTTATTGTTTTGCTGACTACCTTTCCGAGTTGTGTGACAGTAAACTAATTAAATTATCAAAAGAAATACAAAAAGCAGCCAGATTCAATTTGTCATTGTGTTTCTTTGTGCTACGAAAATATCATACATCTACCGCAGCGCAATTTCTTTACTGTTATCCATCAACAATTCTCTAATCTGTTCCCTCCAAAACTTTGTTCCTATCTCAAAAATCTCCAAATATCAAGAGGCTATTTTAATATGAAGTACAATTATGACTCGCACACAATAGAAGACAATCTTTCATTAAATGAACCAATAATTGTAATTTTTATGTTTTAATTTTCAGTATTTTTCCTTGGAAAGAAATTTTTTTTACGTATAAGCATCATTATCACTAAACGCACATTGCACTTATAATTTCAGTTGAAAAATAGAGCAACTTGTTTCAAGTTGGGGAATTTATGAATTATAAGTTGGGAAATTTTTGAATTCTCCCCTCCCCGCCCCCCCCCCCTTCCCCGAAGAAATATCTGTAGCTGCGCCCCTACTCATTTTCTTTTTTTTCAAAACCCCCCAAACCCGAAAAAATTTCGTGTCATCAAAGTCCGAACCTTATACCGAAAGTACTCGATAGAAAAATGTTAACATTTTAAATTTGTGTGTTAATTGTTATACCATACTATTAGGCAATATTATTGTGGAGAGCAACATCAGTACAGGCCCTTCGTTATGTTATTTTTAGTTATTAAAAAGATACTATTTTTATTAAACTCTTCTATATTGTCTGTAAGAATTTACATTGTACACAATTAAAAATATATTATTTTGTTACTTTTTTTAAAAAGACAGTCTGAAACTTAAAAGTAATACCAATATTATACAATTATTTAAAAAAAAAAAGTTTTTAATAACCAAAATAACATAACAAAGAGTTTGTACTGATGTTGTTCTCCACAATAATAATGCCTAATAGCATGGTATATCAATTAACATATTATAATACTATAATACGGGCATTACAAAAGCAGATTTTCTCTTAGTAAACTAAATTTTAAAATTGTCAAGATTTTCTCGTCTACACAATCGCTATAGAAATAACTGAACGCATTGTTGCTATTTTTCATATAAATGTGGATTTTGATATTGCTAGTGGGCATTCTACATAAAAAATATTAAAACATATATTAGTTATCAATTTAAAATAATGGTTTTCACTTGCATTCTGTAACCCGGGAAGCCCGAGTTTTTATCCCTTATACAGTCAAACCTCTATATAACAAAGTCGCTAAATCCCGACAAAAAGTTCGTTATGTCGAAAATTCGTTAAATAGAGATTGACCTTTTAAAATACTTTAAACTACATAAAACAGATTTTAATTTCATAAACACTAAATATTTTTACTAAAAGTAATTAATCACATTTTTTTAAATAAATTATATCGATTTGTTTTACTTATTTTACCCACCAATATCCATCATCTATTCATTTTTTCTATGTGTTTAAATCTTTGAAATCTGCAAGTAAAACAAAACATTGTGCGGGAATGCACTGTATTTTCTGTTTAAAGTCAATAGTTATACATTAAAATTAACGAATTTTAATGACATTATCGTATTTATTATTATAACAAATAATTTTTACCATACATTAACATATGCGTCCTTAAATTTAATTTCTGAAAAACTGTTAATTTTGCCTGAGTTTTTTTATTTAAAAAAGTGCCTTCTCTCATAATACGTCTCGCATCTTTACAATGCACCAGAAACCCCTTCATGCGTATTTTCTTCTAACTATAATACGCGTCGGATTGTTTCAAATGATTTTAGCATTTCATCATACGAAGTTTTGTTAATTCCTGCTTAATGATAATTTTCATCATCATCATATTCGTCTTCATCGCAATTCATTGCTGTATTGTTTTTATTTTTCACTGTCGAAAATATCCAATTCGGATAGTGTTTCCGAGGTCTCAGTTTCAGAATTAAGAAATACAATCAGCAAATCATGGTTAATTTCTTCTTTTTTTCTCATCTGTATCCACATTTTTTTTAAGTTACTCTAAAGGATTATCGTCTTCGTCCTCCGTACTTACCGAATTCTCACTGCTGACAAAGAAGGCGCATAAAACCAGTTCAAGGCCATTGAACATCATAAAATGTGTTTAAAGAAAGAATAAGTTTGAAATGTCCAGAAATATTTTGAGAAATGGGGAGAAAAAAAATTTAGATCACAAGAAAAAGTTCGTTAAATAGAGAATGCACTTTGCTATTTGGAGGTTATTTTACGAAGAAATTCGCAAAATGTTCTTGGTTCCAAGGAAAAGTTCGCAAAATAGAGGTCCGACTGTATATCGTAATGGGCTAAATCTTGCACATTAAGAATTTGAATTGCAAAACTGCAATAGAAAAATGAAAGTTAAAATTCCAGTGCTAAAGTCACCTTGAGTTAAATAATTAAAATTAATATAAAAAACGCAAATAAATGTACAAAAATGATTTTTAGGTGCATACATATAATATAAAATTATTTAAAAATTAGTGTACTTTTCGGTTAGCCGGGCGCCAGTGTTATGTATATGTATGTATACATATATTGTATATTTACACATATATACATATATATCCACATATATGTATGTGTATACATATGTATATATAAATGTATATAGACATATACATGTATACATAACACTAGCGCCCGGCTAACCGAAAAGTATCAAAATTAGTTTTTAATTTCTTTTATTCGACATAAAATAAAATATCCTTTTTCGTTTACATCGTTCTTTACGTGCATCGGCTTTGTAAATGAAAATACAAACAACCCAGAGATATCTAACCACATTTACGATCATTTCCGGTCACGACGAAGCTATCGATTTGAAAAAAAAAAAAAAAAAAAAAAAATATTAAACATTCCAAAAACGTTCTTTTCGGTACGCTATATCGCGATTTCCGCAATCTTTAAAAATCTGTATCAGCGCTTCTGTTCTAGATAGGACAAAAATAAAAATACCAAACCATTACGTCATTTGTGTTTCGAACGGGGCTAACGTACTGGGCTCCCGCGGTGAAAAGTCACGTGACAGCGGCGGTCTTACCCAGAACGCACTTTGACGCGGGAATTCGATCAGGTTCAGAGGAATTTGATTAGTTCGGTTTCGAGTGTTGTGTGTTTATAATAACTTATATTAATAATCTAATAATATAAAAACGCTATTGTCATTGCGAATGCATATTTTTATATAAAAGTGACTGTGTTTCGTAATTCTTACGGATTAAATAATTACAAGCCATTGAATTGATCAATCGAATGTAAGTATTAACCATTTCCGTTTTAGAGTAATTAGAGTGTATTTTTTAGTCCTATACATTGATAAGATTGTTTATGTTTTGTATTCTTTAAATATACATAAATATCATTTATTTTAAATGAAATTGCCCTTTCGATCACCATTTATTATAAAAGCTGCTCACTTTATTATTATAAGAAGGATTAGAACAAATCAGATTTTTTTCAAAGTTCAGTTTATTTTTAACGATTCAATATTCATAAAACTATATCTGTGATACTAATGCGTATTAATATTATGTATTGAAATAATCATTCTTAAGAAATCTTTATTAAATGTTGATGTATTTACCATGATTCTAGGATACAAATAACTTTTTTTTCCCCTTTTGATGACATTATACCTGATGGATATAAATTATTTTATTTAATATAATTAAAATAATGCCAGTGATTTCCAACTTTATACAAGATTTTTCAGTAATAATTCTGTTTGCTCAGAGTAAAAAAATACGGATTTTTAGATATTTTGTGTTCTTAAATTATTTTATTTTGGTTTTTAACTCATGTGTTCAGAAGTTAACATTGAGCACATTTAATTTCTGTAAATACTTAATTTTGCACTAAAGCTTTCAAATTTTATGTATTAAAAAAAAAAAAAAAAAAAAAAAAAAAAAAAAAAAAAAACGTATTTCATGACGATGTATAAATTTCGTGCAGAAATACTGATATTTAAGGTATAAAGTGCTAAAGATCTTATTTGCTAAATAAATCATTCTTAAGCAGTGTGTTTTAAATTTTGAGGCATACAACTATTAATTTTAGGGTTATATAAAGAGCTCATTTTTATTAACATATATATTTTTTTACTTTTGAGAACTTCCTGTCCTTTTAAAAATTATTTTAACATATTTCAAGATGCCAATGGTTTTGAACTTTTTATAGGATTTTTTAGTCATGATTCTGTTGCTTGTGAAAAATTTTGATTAAAAAATATCAATTTGTATAGGGTGAACTTCCAGTAATTGACCACATGCCAGTAATTGACCACATGCCAGTAATTGACCAAAAACACATTTATGCGTTAAAAACAAGAATCAATGCGTTGATAAAGTATTTTTGAATGCTGAATAAAAATATCTAACATCCAATGAATTGCATAGGAAAAAATTACTTTTGCTATCTATAGTCTGATTGAATGTAAAAAATTAAAGAAAATGCACCTTCTAACAATATCAAAAATGAATACATTCTGTAATAGTAGTGTTGTTTTGTGGGTTGTTTTATTAATCTTGCAGCATCAAGTTTAATTTAGATCCATTGGTTCATCAAATGAGGTGTGTAGTTCATTTTTGTTTGTTTTAAGTTAATCATTATGCATTTAATATTAAATTCATAAATTAAATGACGTTAAGGGGGGTGGTCAACTACTAGATGTGTGAATGTTGAAAGTATTCAGTAATTGACCAAAGTGGTCAACTACTGACTTTTTGCTTGTTTGCATCCATTCCTTTTGATACTTAAAAAAATACATAGATTTCTATTATGAAAGCAATATTCACCAATTTTTTAGTTAAAAAATGAGTTCTTTCAGTAGTTGACCAGGGTGGTTAATAACTAAATATGCTTGGTCAATTACTGATCAAGCAAGCACACATTTGTTATGTTAAGAGGGTCATACCACATTTATATAATAATAATGTAAGAAAAGTGTAATTAAAATGTAAAGATAACAAAATTAGTATAGTGAGGTTCTAAATATCGTTAGGGTTTGTCACACAAATCTTATAAAAAAAGCTTTACCACCATCAGCTCCAAACATAGTTTGTGATAGATTTCTATTACAATTGTTGTGAAAGTATGCTGTTAAAATTGCTATATAAAATGTTCTTTATGCTAATTTTATCCATGACAAAGTTCAACCCTAATTAACTGCAGTTGTATAATAATAAAACATAATAACAATACAGAATTTATACTAACATTACAGTAAGTTTTGAGGGACAAAAGTACAGTGTTGATTGCCAAGTGCTTCAGAAATATATGCATAACTGTAGCACAAATAGGACTACAACTAAAAAAAAAAAAAACTTTTCACTAAACGAAAAGGGCATTTAGAATATTTAAACAGAATTTAAAATTAATTATAAATAACATGACAGATTTTGTCATCCCACAAAAATATAAAGCAATAGGGAAAATCTTAAATATATTTTATGCATATATCAATTTTATAAATAGAGATTAATGATTATGTATCTCGAGCCACAAGTAATAAGATTACTGGGCCATATGTGGCCTGCAGGTTGAGCATGGCTGCTTTAAAGCATGACTAAATTATTGGGAAAGTAAAGAAGAGAAACAGAAGAAAGAAGACACGAAGTAAGGCAAGTTAAAAAATTAAAGAAAACAAAACAACAAAAAAAAAAAGGTGAAAAAGCAGCAATAAAGACTTCAACATATAAGCAAAGTCTGATAAATGATTGGGTGTGAAAGGCATGTGAAGAAATCTAGATGGAAGAAGATATAGGAATAAAAGAAATCTGGTATGAGCCCTATCATACTAAAATGTGCGTCTACGAGACACAGGCAACAATTTGCATTGGATGACAGAGTGACAAAGAAGTTGACTTCATGTGTGTCAGTTGTTTTGGTGAAACAGATGAGGATTAAGTTTCATTTTTGTGTTAACTTTAAATTAATGTATTTTTTTTATAAATAAATTTCGAAGTAGTAACTATTCTTTTCTTGTCTATATTTACATATAAATATCACGTTTTACCACTAATTTCAATCTTACAAAACATTGTGGAAATTCACTAATATGTTTTCTGTTCAGAAACAGTTTAAATTTTTTTACAAAAAGTCTCTTGACTAGTTTTAGGTAGCTTTCTTTACAAAAAGCTACCTATTGCAGCCGTTCGGAGGAAAGCGATTTCAAAAAATTTTGGTATATTTTCATCGATCATGACCCCCAGACCCCGAAACCACCCTCCGTTCAAAATTGATATATATATATATATATCAATATATATATATATATCTGACCTATGTCATACTGTAACTCTCCTATTTATGAACCGATTTAAATGTAATTCGGTGTGTACATAGTACATACCAATGTCTCGACCGAGTTCGTTGGCCAGCTTCATCCGCCATTTTGTTTCAAAATGGCGGCCATTTAAATTTTTTTTAAAAATTTAAAATTTGAAATGTGGTACCAAAAAATTAAAAATGGAAAAATATTTTTTTCTTATGTATTTGACCTTTATACAAAGACTCCGTAGCAGTTTTTGTTTCGTCTATATCTTAAAAAATGGCTGAGTTATAGCATTTTGAATTTCTAGTGAGGCTGACATTTTGAAACGTCCTGAATTTTGTCACGCGATAACAGGAGTATTTATGAACCGATTTGGATGTAACTTCGTTTATACATAGTACAGACCAATGTCTCGACCGAGTTCGTTGGCCAGCTTCATCCGCCATTTTGTTTAAAAATTGCGGCCATTTAAAATTTTAAGAAAAATTTAAATTGGAAATGTGTACAATTAATTTAGTAGTAAATTAAAATTGAAAAAATATTTTTTTCTTATGTGTTTGACCTTGATAAAAAGAGTCGGGAGCAGTTTTTGTTTCATTTATATCTTAAAAAATGGCTAAGTTATAGCATTTTGAATTTCTAGCGTGGCTGACATTTTGAAACGCCCTGATTTTTGCCACGTGATAACAGACGTATTTATGAACCGATTTGGATGTACCTTGGTGTGTACATAGTACATACAAATAACTCAACCGAGTTCGTTGGCCAGCTTCATCCGCCATTTTGTTTCAAAATGGCGGCCATTTAAAAAAATTTAAAAAATTTAAATTTAAAATGAGATACCAAAAAATTGGAAAATGAAAAAGAGTTTTTTGTATATGTTTGACCTTAATACAAAGATTCCGGAACAGGTTTTGTTTCGTCTATATCTAAAAAAATGGCTGAGTTATAACATTTTGAATTTCTATTGTGGCTGATATTTTAAAACGACCTGATTTTTGTCTTTCGATAACAGGCGTATTTATGAACCGATTTGGATATTACTTGGTCTGTACATAGTGCATACCAATGTCTCGACCTAGTTCGTTGGCCAGCTTCATTCGCCATCTTCTTTCAAAAGGGTTGCGATTTTTTTAAAAAAAATTATTTTAAAATTTAAAATGAGGTATTAAAAAATTGGAAAATGAAAAAGATTTTTTTTATGTGTTTGGCCTTGATACAAAGATTCGGAGCAGTTTTTGTTTCTGAAAATTTGTTCTTTTGTTTATATCTTAAAAAGTGGTTGAATTATAGCACTTTGAATTTCTATCATGGCTAACACTTTGAAACGATCTTGTATTTGTCACGCGATACCACACGTATTCGCCTATTTCGATGGAAGAAGGCATGTGGATAGTATACATCAATATCTCGACCAAGTTCGCTGGCCAGCTTCATCAGCCATCTTGTTTCAAAATGGCGGCCATTAAATTAAATAAAAAATTATATTTAAAGTGAGGTGCAAAAAAATTAGAAATTGAAAAAGGTTTCTTTCTTAAGTATTTGACCATGATATAAGGATTCCGGAGCAATTTTTGTTTTGTGTTTATCTTAAAAAAATGGCTCAGATATAGCTGTTTCATTTTCTAATGTGGGTGACATTTTGAAAAATCTGATTTTTTGCCTGCGACAGCACTTGTATATATCAACCGATTCCGATGTGAGTGAGCATGTGCACAGCAGTTACTAAGGTCTCGACCAAGTTCACTGGTTAGCCTCATCCACCATGTTGTCTTAAAATGGCAGGCACTTTAAGAAATTGCCGAATTTGGCAGCCAAATATAAGTTACTTTAATTAAAAGCAGCTTGGATAAAGCTGACTAATTTCGCGAAATTCTCATTCATAATGATTTAGTATTGATAAAAATTAGTATTGAATCTCCTACATTCGGTTTCCACTTAATTGAGCTTCGTGTGTTTGAATAATATAAGTTGGCTTTTTTAAAATAAGGAATATGAAAGCTACCTCTTCCTCCCGGCACTGGCCGGAAGGACTTTTTTAAAATCAGATCATAATGTGCTCTATATAGAATGTACATCTATGTTTTCCATACAGAGTGACTGACTAGCCAAGTTCAGTGATGAATTTCCTTTACTTTTCAAGGTTTTCCATGCCAATAAAAACAATTGGTACTTTTCGATTAGCCAGGTGGCAACAATTTTTCAGGTGTCGAGATTGTGTGATGTTACATACCAAAAACCTTAATAATTGCCAAGGAGAGTAAAAGAGGATAAGCAAAAAAAAAATCTATAAGAGGTTCGAACAGTCCTTATAAAGAGTACAGCTACATATTTTGCTACTACTGCAATTTAAAAATCCTTGGCTTAATGATTGAAATTCATTTTCTAAAAAATTTCAAATTCGTCAGTTTTTTTAGAAATTTGAAATTTCCCCGATTTTTTTCTGGCTGTCCAGGAGGCTAGACATCCAGTTTCTGTAGAATAAAACTTGACAAACTTCCCCATTTTTTCATATGATTAATTTTAAGAAGGTTTATCAGTTCAACTTCAGAGTGGTCAATTACTGACACAGTGATGGTCATTTTCTAGCATTAAGTGGTCAATTACTGGCAAAATCTCACTTGAAAACTATTATATTTAATAAAATAAAATTGCAAAAAAGTAGACAAAAAATGTTTATTTATTATTGATCCTTATAAGTGATTGTTGCTTTAAAAAAAAAGTTTCAAGAAATATCTCCTTAAATTTAGCACAGAAAAAAAAATTGTGAAGAAACTTTCACTAAATGGTCAATTACTGGGTAGTTCACCCTATATTCTGTGTGCCAATATTGTTTCATTTTGGTTTTTTCTTAATATTCAGAGGTAGATACTGAGCACAACTTTAAAACTATTTATTTATATATGTGCCATAACTTTACAATATATATTAAATGAATATGTCGTGTATAATTTCCGTGGAAAAGTAGTAATGTTTAAAGTGTAAAAAAAAAAGTTTGTTTTCTCTTTCTTTTTTTCGACAATGATATTTTTTTCCAATAACTTAACATTGTGCTTTTCCTTAACAATTTTTACATCAGAAATAAATTATTCATAAGTAATCTGTTTTAAATTTTGGTGTATTTAAAACGATTATTTCCAGGGCATAAAGAGCTGAGTTGATTTTTTTCCACTTTTGACAACATTGTACATACAAATTATTTTATTTAATATACTTATAGTTATGCCAGTAATTTTAAAATTTTAGAAGATTGTACAATCATGATTCCGTTGCTTGTAAAGCCACGAATTGCATCAAATTAAAAAATTATTTGGATGTGTTCGTAATCTAAAGCCGAGACTATAATCTTAAGTTGTTTAATTTTAACAGAATTATTCCAATTAATACAAAAATTAGTTTTGTTGAAAACTGTCGAGGAATTCTTAGCCTAGTGCAGGGAAGGGGCCGGCACCTGGAAAATCTAAACACCTGCACAATGAAGCTATGAATGAGACACCAGGTGTCAGGTTTAAGAAATTGACAAAGGCTTAGAGGTCTGCACGGCCCCGGGCTTGGCCCGAGGCCCGTACCCGGCGGAATGGAGGAGAATTTTCAAACGGGCCGGGCCGGGCCGGCAGAATAGGACAATTTTTTCAATGGGCCGGGCCAGGCCGGCAAAAAATTGAACGGGCCTGATGGGCCGGGCTCGGCCGATAAAAAAAATTAATCGGGCCTATCGGCCCGATATAAGAATTTGAGAGGAGCAGATAAAATACGAGGTCATTTCCAATGAATATGACTTTTTCGAGAAGTATAAATGTGCGTTACGAGCCGATGCGAGTTTAACAACATCAATACAGAAATGTAACATGTCCATCGTAGAGATCGGCATCGTACAGTAACATGATGCCTGATCCCGGGTTTAATTTTTTTCGGCAGACTTGTGCCGGGACGGAACTGGTCTTAATCGTTCTCAGGATGTGTAGGACAGGCATTATGTTTTGTAAAAGTATTAATAGCGATAATGAACTTCTGTTAACAGTATCTTTGGAAATGTACCTTAAGGTGGTTCTCATATTTACTGCTCAACAATGCGAAACTCTCAGACACATTTTCTGACTCGTTTTTAACTATAAAGGCATAAAATTGACAGGCTGAGTATTGAAGGCAATTGGGATCAAATAGCGTTTCCATTTTTCATAAATTACGTACAGAGATAACAGAGACTCTTGTCACGTGACTGTACGTTTTCTCCTTTCCTGTGCTATCGCTTCCGGAAATTCGATTCAAAACGCTAACTTTGGCAGTATTTTCTGAAAGATATATTACTTTTATCTAAAAAAAAAAAAAAAAACGGCATTTACATGGTTTCTGAATAAGAATACCTGCCAATCTCATGCGTTTCCGAAAAGAAATGAATTCATAAATGTATCAAAATGTAGCTCCTTTGGATTTGAGAAAAGCCTTAAAAATGACAGAAATATTTTCACAAATCTACCTTTTATAATAAGCTTCAAAAGTTATCATGTTTTTTAACCCTTTATTCTAAACTACAATAATCTTTTAATGAACCCTTATTTAAATTTTGAAACGTCTGTAGCAACGTGGACTAAAACACTGTAAGTAATCGTTAACGTTTACTATTGTGTGTTTTCTATTTTGCGAACACATAGTAATTTAAAATATACTTTAAAATGTTCCCATGAATATGCATGTAGTATTCATTAAAAGAATCTTAATTTTATGTCGAGAAAAAACGGAATTTTTTGTAGACATTTAGTCGGGCCGGGCCTGTTTTCACTGATTTTTGTACGGGCCGGGCCGGGCCGAGAACGGTAAAAATGTAAACGGGCCGGGCCGGGCCGGGCCGGGCTCGGGCCGAACTTTCAATTTTTACACCGGGCCGGGCCGGGCCAAAATAGCTTTCCTTCGGGCCGGGCCCGGGCCTGGAAATTCCGGCCCGTGCAGACCTCTACAAAGGCCCTTTAAACATGTATTTAAAAAAAAAATACTATTTTTAAATGTTTAACAATTTTTTGCATTTTATAGTTTTTATGTTAAGGAGGTTCTCACATTTTAAATTTTCATAGCTCAATATAATGCACATCTATTTCAAAAATTCATGAAATTCTTTTTATCTGAAGGAAGTGGAACTTTCAAGCTGTAAAATAGGAAATGTGCATTTTTTAAATGTCTATTCTCTGATGATCGCCTTTCACTGACTATACTGTAAAAAAAGACAGGTGTTTCTTAAACTACGAAAATTTACTACAATCACGAACGAAAATATTCGATAAACTCCTCCAAGTCACCCAATATTCCGAAAAGAGTTTCTTTATCTTTAGAAACCTTAGAAAACAATTTATTTTTAAAATTTAAAGAAGAATTTATTAAAATAAATTTTTATTAGCTGGCCGTATTTTTCGGAAATGTTTTCGGTCAGCTTTTGCATTGCATTAATCAGTTATCTCTACCCGGAAAATCGGTTTTCGAGATGTTATCAGACCTCATCCAATTATTTTCCGCTGCAGAACTGAAATTGTACATGCAATTGTAACAGAAAAATGGTTATTTTAATGTTAATGCTGTTAATTCTACATGTTTCACAGTTAAATATGTTTGATGAACATGAAAATATTTACTAGAGTCCTCATAGCATCCGAAAAACCTGTTTTCTGGTTTTAATGCACTGTAAAAGCTACTCTGATACGTTTTCGAAAACTACGGGCAGCTAATAAAAAATTATTTTATAAATTCTTCTTTAAATTTCAAAGTTAAATTCTTTTGTGAGGTTTCTAAAGATATAGGAACATTTTTCGGAATCTTGGGGAAGAGGTTAATATGTTCGTTCGTGATTATAGTACATTTTCGTAAATTAAGAAACATCTGTCTTTTTTTACGGTGTATCATATCTTTAAAATTGTAATAAATGCCAAACATGACAATATTTTCTTAAAGCTTCTTTGATCTTTGCATTTATATAAATTTCAGAAACACTGTTGCATTTCTTGGTGTATTTACATTAAATTGGAAAATGTTATGCATCTCCGTTATAAAAATGTATTTATTCATAAGGAGTCATAAAGTAATATTTCTAATTTATGAATGTTTGCTCTATATCGCATTTATACTGATTAATAGTTTCAATGAATTTCTGATATTCCTCTTGAAATTCCCGTTTGGCGTTGTTAATGAACTCGATTATGAAAACTGCACTGCTTTTTTTACACTTGATAGAAAGCTCAAACAAATGAATTTACTAAAAAATATAGAATATTTGCTCTGTTTATTTTTTAAGAAAGGAAACAGAAAAGAAAAACTGAAACATAATTTAAACTATCTTTTTAGGATTTCTAAATTAATTTATGAACGTATAATTGTAAATTGATATTTAACGTTTGATAGATAAATGGGCATATGTTGTAATATTATAGTCTTCATTTTGTATTTATAATTTATGTTCTAGTTTTTAGTCTTTAAAATGTTCTATCGTTGCAGTTTCATAGTGCTTTGGCATATTTTGGAAAACCTTTATTGGCGAATAATAGAATCCATTATTGTTTTAACTCCCATACAATTATACGAGTTACAGAGAATATTTTGCGATTTATCACCAGTGGCGAACTAGTTGAAAAATACTGTAAAATTGATTTATTAATTTAAAATTAAGTTGTAAAAATATTAAAATGCTTTATTGTCATGCGAATTATACTTTTGCGCATAATTTGTATAATTCTAGCATAGTAGGAAATGGATTAAAAATGGATTGCAAATAAATTGCATTTTTTACATACAAAAACCAGGTTGAGTTAAATGAAAGGTCAAAAAAATGCTCTTAATGCGAGGATATCTTTTGTTTATTAATCGAAGAAAGACTCACAAAACATCGATTTATCCAAATGAGTGATATAAGGAGGGTTTACTGTTTAAGGAGGGTTTAAAAATCAAAACATATATAAGATTTTCCCTAGATAGAAAAGAATTAGAACTAAAAGAAAACGTATACATTATGCAGTTTACTTTTTATTTAATTTAATGTTGTGAAATAAAAACAACGTTTTAATGTTTTCATGATACTGTAAAGTAATGAATTCTATCAAATAAAAGAAAGATTTTAATATGATAGTAAATCTAAAGCCTAGACGATAATTTATTTTGTCACACGCATCTGCTCAGTTCAGCTGAGACCGCGAGCGTCACGTGACTACTCGAAATCGGAGAAGCACGGTAGCCCGTCTTTTTCGTTAGCCCCGTTCGAAACACGGGGCTAACGAAAAAGACGGGCTACCGTGCTTCTCCGATTTCGAGTAGTCACGTGACGCTCGCGGTCTCAGCTGAACTGAGCAGATGCGTGTGACAAAATAAATTATCGTCTAGGCTTTAGATTTACTATCATATTAAAATCTTTCTTTTATTTGATAGAATTCATTACTTTACAGTATCATGAAAACATTAAAACGTTGTTTTTATTTCACAACATTAAATTAAATAAAAAGTAAACTGCATAATGTATACGTTTTCTTTTAGTTCTAATTCTTTTCTATCTAGGGAAAATCTTATATATGTTTTGATTTTTAAACCCTCCTTAAACAGTAAACCCTCCTTATATCACTCATTTGGATAAATCGATGTTTTGTGAGTCTTTCTTCGATTAATAAACAAAAGATATCCTCGCATTAAGAGCATTTTTTTGACCTTTCATTTAACTCAACCTGGTTTTTGTATGTAAAAAATGCAATTTATTTGCAATCCATTTTTAATCCATTTCCTACTATGCTAGAATTATACAAATTATGCGCAAAAGTATAATTCGCATGACAATAAAGCATTTTAATATTTTTACAACTTAATTTTAAATTAATAAATCAATTTTACAGTATTTTTCAACTAGTTCGCCACTGGTGATAAATCGCAAAATATTCTCTGTAACTCGTATAATTGTATGGGAGTTAAAACAATAATGGATTCTATTATTCGCCAATAAAGGTTTTCCAAAATATGCCAAAGCACTATGAAACTGCAACGATAGAACATTTTAAAGACTAAAAACTAGAACATAAATTATAAATACAAAATGAAGACTATAATATTACAACATATGCCCATTTATCTATCAAACGTTAAATATCAATTTACAATTATACGTTCATAAATTAATTTAGAAATCCTAAAAAGATAGTTTAAATTATGTTTCAGTTTTTCTTTTCTGTTTCCTTTCTTAAAAAATAAACAGAGCAAATATTCTATATTTTTTAGTAAATTCATTTGTTTGAGCTTTCTATCAAGTGTAAAAAAAGCAGTGCAGTTTTCATAATCGAGTTCATTAACAACGCCAAACGGGAATTTCAAGAGGAATATCAGAAATTCATTGAAACTATTAATCAGTATAAATGCGATATAGAGCAAACATTCATAAATTAGAAATATTACTTTATGACTCCTTATGAATAAATACATTTTTATAACGGAGATGCATAACATTTTCCAATTTAATGTAAATACACCAAGAAATGCAACAGTGTTTCTGAAATTTATATAAATGCAAAGATCAAAGAAGCTTTAAGAAAATATTGTCATGTTTGGCATTTATTACAATTTTAAAGATATGATACACCGTAAAAAAAGACAGATGTTTCTTAATTTACGAAAATGTACTATAATCACGAACGAACATATTAACCTCTTCCCCAAGATTCCGAAAAATGTTCCTATATCTTTAGAAACCTCACAAAAGAATTTAACTTTGAAATTTAAAGAAGAATTTATAAAATAATTTTTTATTAGCTGCCCGTAGTTTTCGAAAACGTATCAGAGTAGCTTTTACAGTGCATTAAAACCAGAAAACAGGTTTTTCGGATGCTATGAGGACTCTAGTAAATATTTTCATGTTCATCAAACATATTTAACTGTGAAACATGTAGAATTAACAGCATTAACATTAAAATAACCATTTTTCTGTTACAATTGCATGTACAATTTCAGTTCTGCAGCGGAAAATAATTGGATGAGGTCTGATAACATCTCGAAAACCGATTTTCCGGGTAGAGATAACTGATTAATGCAATGCAAAAGCTGACCGAAAACATTTCCGAAAAATACGGCCAGCTAATAAAAATTTATTTTAATAAATTCTTCTTTAAATTTTAAAAATAAATTGTTTTCTAAGGTTTCTAAAGATAAAGAAACTCTTTTCGGAATATTGGGTGACTTGGAGGAGTTTATCGAATATTTTCGTTCGTGATTGTAGTAAA
This sequence comes from Maratus speciosus, assembly GCA_963932465.1. Lineage (NCBI taxonomy): Eukaryota > Metazoa > Arthropoda > Arachnida > Araneae > Salticidae > Maratus > Maratus speciosus. The sequence goes on from OZ010788.1 coordinate 500,031,557, forward strand.
TTTTCGTAGTTTAAGAAACACCTGTCTTTTTTTACAGTATAGTCAGTGAAAGGCGATCATCAGAGAATAGACATTTAAAAAATGCACATTTCCTATTTTACAGCTTGAAAGTTCCACTTCCTTCAGATAAAAAGAATTTCATGAATTTTTGAAATAGATGTGCATTATATTGAGCTATGAAAATTTAAAATGTGAGAACCTCCTTAACATAAAAACTATAAAATGCAAAAAATTGTTAAACATTTAAAAATAGTATTTTTTTTTTAAATACATGTTTAAAGGGCCTTTGTAGAGGTCTGCACGGGCCGGAATTTCCAGGCCCGGGCCCGGCCCGAAGGAAAGCTATTTTGGCCCGGCCCGGCCCGGTGTAAAAATTGAAAGTTCGGCCCGGCCCGTTTACATTTTTACCGTTCTCGGCCCGGCCCGGCCCGTACAAAAATCAGTGAAAACAGGCCCCGGCCCGACTAAATGTCTACAAAAAATTCCGTTTTTTCTCGACATAAAATTAAGATTCTTTTAATGAATACTACATGCATATTCATGGGAACATTTTAAAGTATATTTTAAATTACTATGTGTTCGCAAAATAGAAAACACACAATAGTAAACGTTAACGATTACTTACAGTGTTTTTAGTCCACGTTGCTACAGACGTTTCAAAATTTAAATAAGGGTTCATTAAAAGATTATTGTAGTTTAGAATAAAGGTTAAAAACATGATAACTTTTGAAGCTTATTATAAAAGGTAGATTTGTGAAAATATTTCTGTCATTTTTAAGGCTTTTTCTCAAATCCAAAGGAGCTACATTTTGATACATTTATGAATTCATTTCTTTTCGGAAACGCATGAGATTGGCAGGTATTCTTATTCAGAAACCATGTAAATGCCGTTTTTTTTTTTTTTTAGATAAAAGTAATATATCTTTACAGAAAATACTGCCAAAGTTAGCGTTTTGATCGAATTTCCGGAAGCGATAGCACAGGAAAGGAGAAAACGTACA